>JASAMX010023344.1:0-19886 GCA_030248175.1 Microlaimidae sp. YZB2_3 | reverse complement strand
GTACGTTCAGTTACGTATTGCTTAACTCTCTTTTTTATGAAAATTTTAGGTTGATCAGAAAAACAAGTTTTTGTAACATTGCAATTCAAAGCATGAATTCTTTAAACAGATAAATTATTATCATGTATTGTATTTCATGTTTAAAAAATCAAAGAAATGCATTTAATTTGCGCGAAATACTTATTTAGTGGCGGGACTGACGACCCACAATTTTCTATGCTAATTAGGTCCATACTTAAATTCGTGTTTGTTGAAGAAACCAGAAAACAAGCAGACATACAATCATGTAAAAACGCGCTGTACATTTTCTATACCTTTTATATCTTTTTTTAGAAAAGGGCTCCAAACTGAGCTTTTGTATTCTAATAATGGTGTTATAAAGCAAGTACACGCTTTAACAAGACAATTTCTATTATTAGTTTTAAATATTCTGAATAAAGGAGCTAGGCGTGTTAAAGCTTTTTGGCTTATACTTAAACAGTATGTGCTAAATTTAAGATTTTTTTCAGCTCATATACCTAAAACATTAACAATGTAGCGGTTGATCGCCAATATAATATTGGTTGTGCGCATTATTGCGACCCAAATGCAAAATTTGGCACTTATTAAAGCCAATTTTTATTTAATTGCCACTCATGAGACCATTTGTAGAATTTAGCCAGTGCGGCCTCAAAATCAGTTTTAGAAGCTTTTATATCTGACAAACAATATATCTTGGTATCATCCGAAAAAATTTTTACGCACGCATTTTCAACAACTGATTCCGGCAAATCATTTACAAACACTAAAAATAATAATGGAGCTAGCGAACTGCCTTGAGGCACGCCACTTGAGACGTGCTTACAAGTTGATTGACAGACACATTGAGATATCACATTGATATCTCTCGCTCAAAATGTTGGTTATCCAGTTAATTTATTTATAGCTCATAATTTTTTCCATATTTAGAAAGTTTAAATAAAATTTTAGAGTGAGAAACGCTGTCAAAGGCTTTTTGGTAATCGATATAAATGGCATCTACATGTTTTTTATCTCTAAGTGCTTGAGTCCAGTCATTAAACGTGCTAAGTAGCTGTAGACCTCTTGAGCGTTTAGCTAAAAATCCAAACTGATGCTTAGATATTAATTTATGATCAAACAAATATTTTAATATGGTATCAGCAAAAATAGATTCCATTAATTTACTGCTTATTGAAGTCAAGCTGACAGGCTTGTAATTTTTTTTTAAAACAAGATATTCTTTTTTATAAATTCAAATGACAAATGCTGTTTTCAATAATTTTGGGATGTCGCCTGTCAGCATGCTTTTCTCGAATAATAACTAAAAAAAGATATACTATATTAATAGAAACATTTTTGTAAAACAAGCTTGAAATACCGTCTGGAGTAATTGAGCATTTATTTGGGAGTTTTTTTTGTTTTTTAAACACTAAATCATAGCTAAATTTGACAATATTAAACCCTACTGTATCCTTTATTTTTTTTGAAATTCAAGCATTGTATTATTGTCAATCGTAAAGTTTTGACATAATTTCAGCTTTATCAAGAGAATTGCAAACAATAGTGCCATCTTCAAGTTTAAAAACTGGTATTGCGTTTTTATTATTTTTTAGCTTAGCGTTTACATAAGAGTAAAATTTCTTTAAATTGTTACTTTTTAGTATTTTTTCTTCTTTACAATGTTCATGTTGTTTGACTTCTGAGTCATAAACTCGTGCGCATTTTTTATATAGCGTTTTCCCCACATGGCATCGTTTGCTAAATTTGCAAAGTTTCTTTTTTTTTCTTAGTAGGCGAATAATATGAGGCGGATAAAATATTTTCCGTTTAATATTTTTGGAAAATGGTACAAATAAATCAATACATTCATTGAAAATTGATAGGATTTTTTGATAAATAAAACTAGCACTATCGTTGTAATATAAAAGTGCGCGCCAATTACCTTTTGCAGGATATTCGTTTATACCCTCCCAGTTAGCTTTCCAAAAATTTCGCTTTTTTGGTTTGAACATGGAGAGTTGAGTTTAAATGCTACAGATACATGATCACAGTGCGCCGTCAAAGGACAATTCTCATATATATCTTTAACAAAACCTGGCATATTGCAGAACACTAAATCAAGAATACTACTGCTTTCAGGCCTTGTAACAAAATCTACATATCAAACAAATCCATTTTCTAATATCGCTTCAAAAAACGTGTTATGTACAATACCACCCGTAAAGACCCAGGGGACCGACCATTGGATATTTGGTAAATTAAAGTCGCCTAGAACGATTGATGCGCGGTCTGTTTTACATGTATAATTAGTTCCCTCAAAAGCTTAATTTTTTTAAATTCTTGTTCTTTTGAAAGAAGTTGGGACGGTGAGCGCTAAACTAAAAGTGACCTAAATTTTTTATTACAGCCCAAAAACTCAACGATTAAACACTTGATTTCTGAAAATTTTGAAAGTAGATCAATATTAATTGTTTTAAAGCAGTTTTTTCACAAATATACATATCCATCCTCCGACCCTTTCCACTCTATCCTTACGCAAAACATAATAATTTGTACCACGAGTCAAGAGTGAGTCAGAAATGCACCAGGATTCGGTCACAAAAATAGCGTCATATGTTTCCAAATTGAGAAGAGTTGTTAATTCGCAGAGTTTGTTTTTAAGACTACGCGCGTTTAGAAGTAGACAGGAAAAATTGTCGGTACGGGCACAGCGCCTGTCCTATTTCAGGCCCGACACTAATGGCGTTTTTTTTGCTATGCGGTTTAATGAGCGGGTTTGTTTTTTAGCAATAGGAAAAGTTTTTTCAGCCACTTCCCATTCCAAAGGGTTTTCACCCTTGCGTAGCACAAAATACTGGTTGGAATTTGACATAGCATTTTTTTCGTCACGGTTTTTAAGTTGGCTTATAATTTTTCGCTCCAAAAATGTCAGCGTGTACAACGTTTGCAAATATACGGCAGGAAACTCATTGGAATTTTGCAACCGCTTAGCATTTGCAAGAACCTTCTTCTTCTGGTGGACAAATTTCTTTTTGATTATCGGTGGAAATAAAGTCCCGAAAATAAATCTCCTGAAAAAAATTTTTTTTCAAAAATTTTGGGGGGTTAGTCCCAAAATTGCCAAAATTTACGGTCGATTTTTTTTCGGCCAAATTTCTAACTTTTTACCATATGGGGCTTTACATCTGAAAATTTTTTGGCAGATTGCCCATACTTTTCTGAGCTCAAAAATATATAATTTGTTAGGGGTAACCTACCTGGGTCGGGTACCCCGAGAGATTAAAGGGGGTCAATTTCACAATTTTTGCTAAAAATCTTTGTATGGGGGGACACCAAATGCATATTTTGGCATCATGCTCAAAAACTGTTAGAGCCACAGGCGGACCGGGGGATTTATTCGGAAATTTAAGTCCGACATTTTGGTGATAGTCTCAAAAAAATCTTCATGTCCTAAGGCATTGCAATGGCTGACCCCTAAAACTAAAACTTTTGACACCGCCCCTCTACATAGGCGAGTAATATATCATTTTAAAGCCCTCGGCGTGCTGATTTAAAAAATATAAAAAAATTTGCTCTAAATGGTTGGGTAACCAAAATACAGACCCCTTTGTACCCCCAAAATTAGTAAGGGGTGATTTTTTAGTTTTTATTATTTATAAGCCGTGTTTATATTCGTATGAAAGCTCTATGCGTGCTGATTTAAAAAATATTATTTTTGGGTTAATATTTTTATGGATACCCGGTTACGTACTCTCAAATACCCGCAAAGTTAAAAAGTGGTAGTTTTGTCATTTTTTCATTTTAAGTGACATGTGTTAACTCATATAAAAGTTCTCGACGCACTGATTTCAAAAATATATGTTTTTTTAATTTTCTTTAGTGGTTACCCATTTTTGCACCCATCAATGTACCCTCTAAAATTCTTAAGAGGTGATTTCGCATATTCTGGCTGTGGCTTTTATTATAATACCCTCATGCTTATACTCATATCAAAGCTCTCGACACGCTGATGTCAAAAAAATTATTTTCAACTCGATTTACCCAATGGTTACAATTTTTACAACCAAAATGTACTCCTAAAAATTTTTAGGGGTCTTTTTATATATTCATTATAATACCCTCATGTTTATACTGATATCAAAGCTTTAGACACACTTATCCCAAAAATATAAATTTCAACTCGATTCATCTAATGGTTACCATTTTTACAACCCATAATGTACCCCTAAAAATTTTAGGGGGTCCTTTTTACATATTTATTATAATACCCTAATGTTTATACTCATATCAAAGCTTTCAACACGCTTATCCTCAAAAATATAAATTTCAACTTTTCCATTCCGATTCACCCCTATGTATAAAATTTTTAAGATCAGCGGCGAAAGCTTTTATATGAGTACAACTACTATAATGTACCCCCTAAAAATTTTTGGGAGTACATTATGGGTTGTAAAAATGGTAACCATTAGATGAATCGAGTTGAAATTTATATGTTTGGGATAAGCGTGTCTAAAGCTTTGATATCAGTATAAACATGAGGGTATTATAATAAATATATAAAATGACCCCTAAAAATTTTTGGTGGTACATTTTGGTGTAAAAAAGGTAACCATTGGGGTGAATCGAGCTAAATAATTTTTTTGACATCAGCGTGTCGAGAGCTTTGATATGATTATAAACATGACGGTATTATAATAAAATCGCATCTTAAGAATTTTAGGGGGTACATTGATGGGTGCAAAAATTGGTAACCACTAAAGAAAATTAAAAAAAAACCATATATTTTTGAAATCAGTGCGTCGAGAGCTTTCATATGAGTATAAACATGTCACTTAAAATAAAAAAAATGACAAAATTACCATTTTTAAAAATTGGAGGTATTTGGGGGTATGTAATTGGGTTACCCTAAAAATTTTAGTCTAACAGTTTTTGAGCATGATGCCAAAATATGCATTTGGTGTCCCCCATACAAAGATTTTTAGCAAAAATCGTGAAATTGACCCCCTTTAACCTCTTGGGGTACCCGACTCAGGTAGATTACCCCTAACAAATTATATATTTTTGAGCTCAGAAAAGTATGGGCAATCTGCCAAAAAATTTTCAGACCTAAAGCCCCATATGGTAAAAAGTTAGAAATTTGGCTGAAAAAAATCGACCGTAAATTTCGACAATTTTGGGGCTAACCCCCCAAAATTTTTGAAAAAAATTTTTTTTCAGGAGGTAGCCAAAAGTACAAAAACGTTAACGCGAGATATTTGCATATTGATCGCGGCGCGTTCAAAAGTTATAAGACCGCAAAAAAGAAATTTTTTGTCAACTTTTTTCCAGTATCGCTAAAAAAACAGAGAGTAGTTTGTTAAGAACCACATCAAGCTAGTCTGACATACATTGCTTCCATTAAAGGAGTTTTTAAAAGATTTTGCTGACATGTGCTGCATGGGAGCGATACTTTAAGCTTAGAAAGTTCGTTGCTGGTGGGCCCCGTCTATTCCATGTGGAAAACACTCTTGTGGCAGTAAGAGCATAATAATTGTTTATGTTCTTTATGAACAGCTGACTCGAAAAGCAACAAAGAGCTTGCTCAAAAATTAGTAAAGAGCTTGCTCAAAGATTGGATGAAATAATTGAATTCACTTAGTGTAACAAATCTGAAACCACTCTGGGAAGAGTTGTTCAATTTACCATAAAAGCCTGTGTAACTTTTAAAATGGGTGGACTACAATTTCAAGAGGATGTATTCCTACAACATGATAGCCCATTGTCTGTACTCCTTGGCATTGGCGCTATGCAATAGCTAGGTACTATTGAGTTTATTTTCCGCCAAAACAGAATTTAATTACCAAACGGCAAACACTTAATGCTAGACCCAGAAATTGACTTATCCATTTAATGGAATCTAAAAGTACCTGCTGCTGCTCGACATCAATTAATTATGTGGGCGACAGTTGCTGCCCCATTACCTGACGAAACGAATCTTCTAACTGACTATGCCAGCGATTTGATTATCAGAACAGGATTAATGGTAGCAAAAACTATAACTAAAAATCGAGCCGGTGTCGTAGAATATAGCTTCTCCCATTACAGATCTTCCCCCCCTGGAAGATTTACTTAAACACTAAAAAACATACTTTTTTAATAAAACATTTGAGATTCCCGGAGTGTTTAAGAAAACCTGCCTTATTACTTAAACACCTTTGTAATCTTTCACTTAAAGTAAGAATTTTGATTGTATAATGCTAAAATCTAAACCCTAAGCAAGCCTAAGCAGAAAGCTTAAATTTAAATTATCAAGCGTTTAAAATATTAAGTAACATATGGAAAAGGTTAGAACTCAAAGCAAATTTTGCGATGCAAGATAAAAAATCTGCATAATCTCTTCCTGATCTTTTTTTGGGACCAGCTTTTTTTAAAAAAAATTTTTGAAGGGTTGACCCCACCTCGGGGATAGGAGGGCCAAACACAAATGTCGAAAAGTTTTTTCAAAATTTTTTTCAAACCCATTAAAAACGTAAAGTTTTTCAAAAAAAAAACTTTAGGGTTTAAGTACATGTAAAAACACTATCAAAAATGTAAAATTTATCCCATATGACGAATTTTGATATATCGTTTGTGTAAAAAAAATAACCTAATATTAAGCTTACAATAAGCTGTAAAAACGACGAATTTAAAATTTGGAAGCATTCCAAGACCTTATGTTGGCAGCAGCAAACCTTTAAACTAAAAACTTTTTCAAACAATAAGCCTTAAGACCTCATGTTTTCGAATTTTTAGGTTATTTTGTTAGAAAAAAATATTTTCAAGGTTAAAATCCAGCTACAAAATTGCCAAATATCGCAGCTAAAAAAGCCCTTTTTAGGTGTTTTCCTACTTGCAAAACATGTTTCCCCATTTGTTAACACAAAAACATATTTCTAAATAGCTGACGGCTGACGGAATTTCGGCCACCTTTTTTTATTTTTTTGGATAAGTTTTTTCTGGCTCTTCTAATCGAGTCTAGATTTGGTCTAAAAATCAAATGACAGCTATTTTTGTTATTCCAGTGCAAATTTTAAACATTTCTATTTTAATTTTGAACTAGAATAACAAGTTAAGAAGGTGTATAACTTCACATAATCTCTTGTTTTTTTTTAAAACTTTTTTTAATGTGCTTAAATAATATTTTTAATAAATTCCTTCTGGCCTATTCATAATTTAATACAAAATAGTAAATTATGGGTTATGTACACATGATAGTGCAAATCGTGTTAAACAGGTTCTTTCACGTGAATTTTAAGTTGGCGGAAATTAACGGAATCTCAATTTGCGCAGTTAATTAAACGCATTGCAAAAAACTTTCAAAAAAGAATATTAAAACATGAAAATTAACAATTTTAAGCCTTAATTAGAAGTTATTTTAAGGTTATCTTTTGCTTTATTCCAAATTTAATGCACTTTAAGCACATCAAGAATCCAGGAAATTACAAAGAAATAATTTTTTGTATGAAAATGTTAATAATGCAGAATAACACGAATAAAAAAGCTTTGCACAAAACTTTTTTCAACATTCATCCAGTGACTTTTATGCTAGTTCCTTTGTGTTTTAAAATTTAATCAATTTTCAAACACCTCAAATTGGTGGCAGCAATTAAGGCCTGGCCGAAATTAGATAATTCCAACAAAAATACCTATTTTTTCCGACTGATGCTTTGTTACTCACGTTTCACGAAAAAAAGCAAAAATCGCAAATTTTTTCACTAATATTCCAACTAATACTTTTCGACAATAAATCCGACAAATACACTATACCACTTTGTAACATTTTAAATCGAAATAACTTTAAAAAAATTAGAAATAATTTTCTCAAGTTTATTATTCTTTAAATTTGGAGATTTGCTGCTGCCAAAATACAGGCTTAGATTTTCAAAACCAAATTTTAAATTCGACATTTTTTGACAGCTTATTGTAAGCTTAAAGGTGCGGTATTGAGTCAAACTTGTTGTCTTAGATTTTGATAATTTTTTGTGAAAACCTTACCCTTACCCCCAGTAGCCCACAAAATTTTTTAATAAAACATCTCCAGTGGTTCAGGAGTTATGACCCCACAAAAATAGCGATTTTTGACAATTCTGTAAGATTGCTCCATAAGTGCAACGATTTAGGTTACAAATTATTTATTCAAAGAAAGCGACTACTTTCTACTTTAATTTGGTACCTTGATCGTTAAGATTTTTGTGCAGTATTTGTCAAGATATTGCGTTTTTCGTACAAAAAACCCTATATTTTTTCGCTAAAAACATGAAGTGAAAAAAAGAAAGGTTGGGCCAACTTCACAAAATTTACTGCCGTCGTTTAGTGTTTTTAACGAAAAAAAGCGGGTTTTTTGTACGGGAAACGCAAAATTTTAACAAATATTGCACCAATCTTAACGATCAAGGTATCAAATTAAAGTAGAAAGTAACCGCTTTCTTTGAATGCATAATTAATTGTAACGTAAATCCTTTAACGTAAATTCTTATACTCATTGAGCAATCTGTCACATACAGAATTGTCAAAAAACGCCATTTTTTGGAGGGACCACTGGACCACTGGAGATATTTTGCTGAAAAAAATTTTGTGGGCTGTTGGAGGCAGGGGTAATGTTTTTACAAAAAATTATAAAAATCGAAGATAAAAAATTTTCTTCGAACCGCACCTTTAATATTAGGTTTTTTTACACACACATGAAATTAAAAGTAGTTATTTTTTTGTTTTTAATGGTTTTGAAAAAAACTTTGAAAAACATTTTCGGCATTTGTGTTTGGTCCCGCCTAGCCCCCGGGGTCACTTTTCTAAAAAAAATTTAGATCAAAACTGAGGGGTAAAAAAATTAAATTAAAGTAAGAACATTAAATATATATTAATATGATGAAAACCGTACACACTTTGAGCAGAAAGCAAAACAAAAACTATTTTTTTTGCAGTGTATTAATTTAATAAAAAATTGCGGAAAACGCGTGCATTCAACACACAATAAAAAATTTTGAGCAAACCGATTCGGCTTTATTTTTTAGAAAAAAAATTGAAAAAGTATGTTTTAACAGCATATTAAGCGGCGTTTCTTAACTCGTACTAATAAAAAAGTTTTGTTTTTTTTGGTACCAGGTTTTTTTCACCGCAGGTCCGTAGTGATGACATCAAACAAAAACAATTTTTCTAACCTTTTCAAAATACAGCCAAGCATCTGAGCTATGCACCGATATATGTTCTCTACATATTCTACCTCGGTATGGAGATATGACTTTTTAAAGTTCATGTTTTGTCGCCAGTCCGCATTATTTTTGTATAGACTATAAAAACTATGGGTACACATATTTGAAGTTTATTTCTTATTTTTTCAATTGTTTGTCTATAGGCACCTTGCACTGAAACGCAGTTTATACATGAAGTATGTAATAAACATAGCGAGTCACCATAATGGATAATTACCGTATCTCCTACTTATCTTTTGTAGTATGCAGATCAACCGATCAAAATTTCGCGCGCTTTCTATCGGTTGATCTGCATACTACGAAAAGATAAGTAGGAGTACAGTAATAATCCATTATGGTGACGCTTATGTATATTGCATACTTCATGTATAAACTGCGTTCCAGTGCAAGGTGCCTATAAATTATGTTTAAATAAAACGCCAAAACTGAAGGTAAACAATGTATCAAATATTCATCAGAAAGAAATTAAACTGGTGTCACTTTTTCATGCCTTTTTATGCTACAAGCAGCCCGTGTCAGCCATACGGCTGACAAATAATTATATCTGTATTTTTCAAATTCATTTGCAAATTTTTCGAAATTCATTTCTTTTATGATATCCCTGAATTGTAAGCTTTGCAATGATATCTCATTTAACTCACTTCGTTTTGCAAGGATGATTCTTTTATTTTTTCGCTAAAAATAGCTTCTCTAGCATACATTTCCATATTATTTTTTTAAACTTTAATTTCTTTACGACACTCTCTGAACTGTAAGCTTTTCAATGATATCTCAGTTAGGCCAATCCTTTTTGTAATTGAGGAGGAAGGTCTTTAGAAAAAATTTGTTTCCAACTTTAGAAAAAATTTGTTGTCCAACATACAAATGATCATGTTAATTTTCGCAAAATCTTTTTCCCAAAATTTTTTCATGTCGCTGCCTTTCCATTTACTAATAACTATTGGTAATAGATAGCAATGACAATAGCAACATTTAGCAATAGAAAAAAATTTAACTTTAAAAATTTATTAGCCCTATTCTGGTGAAAATGTATTGTCCAGTTTAAAAATGTCCATGTTACTTTTTTAAACATTTAACCCATTTATGATATTCCCCAAATTGTAAGCTTTGCAATGATACCTCGTTTAACTTAGTTTATTCTGCGGGTGGAGCGAAGAGTCCATTCCTTTTTTTGTGAAAATGCGTTGTGTAGTATAAAGATGTTTTTTGCTCATGCTATCAATGTTAAGGATAATCCGCTCCATAGGCAAAGACCATAAAGTCATAAAAAAGTTATTGATGATAAAATAAATGCTATATTACCAAAAGGCGTTATACAGAAGTCTAAAAGTCTACAAGTCCCATCATCATTGTGTAGTAAAATGATGGTACTAACTGTTTCTGTTTAGACTACTGTGGAGTCAACAAAATAACAAAAAATGATTCCTTTTCTTGCCGCGCATTGGTGATGCTTGGCCGCCTTACGGGGAGCCTTGTATTTCAGCACCCTCGACTTGCTTTCTGGGTATTGGAAAGTCACGATGAAAAATGCTGATAAAAAGAGAACTGCCTTTATAAGTTTCACAGGCGGTCTCTATGAATTTAATGTTTTGCCTTTCGGTCTTTCAACCTTTCAGAAGTTGATGGAAAACTAGCAGTCTTATGTTGGAATCTTGTTTAGTCTATATTGACGACATAATTATCTTTTTTAAAAAGTTTGATAAACACCTTAAAGAAATTTAAACTGTCTTCACTCGTGTCCGCCAAGCTAAATTTAAATTAAAACCCAAGAAATGCCCTTTCGGTCGAAAATCTGTGGAATTCTTAAGGCACATAGTCAGTAAAAACGGTGCCAGACCAAATACTGCTAAAATAGCGTTTCCAAGACTTTAAGGTCCTCAGAACTCAACGGGAAGTTTGCTATTTTCACTGCTTAGTCAATTTCTATTGCCGCTTTATCAAGGATTTTGTAAAATCGTTAGTCCCTTGTATGCACTAATGGGTAAAAAGTAGGGATTGAAAATTAACCGATTGGTAGTTTAGATTAAATTAAAAATTAGATTATTGGTCTAATTCTAGTTTCAATCACGATTTAGATTAGATTATTCAAATAATTTCAATTAAGGTTTCAATTACGATTAATTTCAGGCCATATTTTAGGTTTCGATTAAGGTTTCGATTATTATATTTTGTGTATACTTCTTTAATATATACAGCCTATTTAAGCTCATAATCATTGAAATGCCTGAAATGTACACACTAAGGTGTTCAGTAAAAGGGCGAAGTTAGTAGAGAAACAAAACTAAATATTCCCAATCTCATAGTTTTAGGTTTGCATAAGGTTAAGGCACTTATGTATGTCAATCAAAAATAGTAAATCAAACTCTAATTGTTTCAATGGTTTATTCATCAACATACCGAAATAGCAGGTTCCCAACTGTAGAATGTTGATTGACTTTTACAAACTGAAATAAGATTAAAGTGGGTTTACGAGAGGATGAGTCACTTCAATTAGGGCAGGCCCACCGCTGCGCACATGACAAAACTGCGCGGTTATAAAAGGTTGCACGACGTGGTGTCCCCCATCACGGCGAACACGACATTTGCAAACGCATTCATATCCACTCAGCGTTGATTGGCTGTATATTTTCTGGTCGGATTTAATTGGTCCCTGTTACCCCGGCCAATCTAGAAGTGGATCAGCCTGGTGTAAACTGTCTTTAGTCACTGTGCGTTCAGTTCACTAAAATTAAAAAATGACTCAACCTCATGCAATTTGATGATGGAGTGCAATATGATGGAGTCCATGAGCCTTTCAGGTTTTAGGAAATAACTGATAAAATTGGCGATCATTGTTGGCAGAGGAATATCTTTTCAGACATCCCCTTCTTCCCAAAAAATCGTAAGCAAGCATTGTAATCAACTCAAAATTTCCAAAAAAAAGATAAAATTAGAAATAGAAAAAAGTTTCCTTAAACTATGTATCTGATTATGGCTATAAATTTTGGATCATTTTGGGCTCAGGGTTATGAAACTATCTGGCCTCAAAAACCAAAATAAGGAGTGGCAGTTAACACCTAAATTATGCACATTTGTAAATAATTTTTTCGGTATAAAGTAATAAGATAGCGGAAAAAAGACTACATTTGTAGGCACTATAAATAAACAATGTTAAAAAATCGAATTAGGACCATAACCTTTAGAGCTCTTTCAATCGAAATCAAGTGCTGATAATTTTTTGGTTTTATTTTAATTTTCTTATTAATTTAGAAAAAAAAACGTCATAATTTAGAAAAAAAACTTTAAAATGTTTTTATGTCTATCTGTGTGCCAATAAATGTTTGGTAACCATTAAACGCTTAAATTTATCATTAGAAAATCTAATTCCGAAAGCATTGTTCAGAAAAAATGCGTTTGCAAAAGTATAAATCTTAAATCTGAAACAAGAAGTGTGAATCGATAGCCTTAAACCTTAAACTTTAAATCTTAAATCTTAAACCTAAAACCTTAAATCGTAAATCCTAAACCTGAAGTGTGAATTGGGTTTTTAAAGGGTGCCACAAACAAGTTAGATATTATATCATTCTCTGGGAAAGACTTCAGGTTCCGACAAAAAGCGCGCGCTATAAAGTTTGGTTATATTTACATGTAACGCGCGCAACAGCCGTTGTCCTAAATTAGGATGCACCCGAAATTGTGTCAGATTTCTTACCGCATAAAGAAAAAGTAAGTAACTTAACCAGGACACAGTTAACTTTTGAAAGTGGCCGTTAAACGTGTTATGACTACATTATGTGTAACACACGCAACAGCCACTGTCCCATCTCAAAGTTAAATGTTAAACCTAGTCTATACAAATTGCGGGACAATCAACAACTGAATGCAACTTAATTCACTAACTAATAATTCAGCTAAATAAATTATTTATGAACTAATTAAAAGAATATAAATAAATAAATATTAATAAATAAAACAATAAATAAAAAAACGCGAAATAATTCGGTTCCTAGACTTCAGCGGTGTGTGTTAGGCTCGTTTAGGAAACAATCAGCGTGTTCACCCTGTACATATGTACTGACTTCTTTGTTTTACGTGTGTGTGAGTGCGTGATCCATTTTGTTTTGTGGTATAACCTGCTTACTTTTAATTGAAACCTTAATCGAAACCTTAATTTAATCTTAATTGAAACCGGTTTCGATTAAATTAATCAAAACTAATATCGATATTAATTTTAACCTTAATTTTAACCTATATCGATACTAAATTCGATAATTTCGATTAAATTAAATATTAAATTAATTTAATATTTAGGTTTCAATTAAGATTAAATTAGTTCAGATTTCAGTTAAGGTTTCAATTAATCTTTTCAATCCCTAGTAAAAAGAAACGTTTTTATTGGATAGAAGAATGTCATAATTCCTAAAAAACCAATTTATGTTCTGCCAATGTCCTAGCGTTCCCCGATTTCTCTGTTCCTTTTGGCGACGTACGCCTCCAATACAGTCATCATGTATTTTTTAGTGTCCCATCTTTTTTTTATTAGACTAACCGCTCACAAGTTTTAAGCATACATTCAATTAAAAATAAATTCTATCAGGGTGAAAATAGATAAGTGGTAAAGTAACTTTGAGAAAATATCACCTGCAGAGAAACAAATGACGCAACTAAATAATAATTGGTTACATAACCGCTAAAAACTTTTTTTTAATTTTTCTCACTCACGGGTTTATTCTGTATTTCTTCCTGGCGGAGAGCGGTTACGACCTTAATTGCAGCCTGGAAAACTTTAGCTTTAGACTGAGTAGTCTATTTGCTTTGAAGACTACTATTACTTTTCTTTTTGTTTTTTATATATAGCCTAAAGCTATAGGGTATCTGACTTAATTTCGGCCAGGTCTTTGTTTCGGCCACGAATTTAGAGTGTTAGAAAATTGGCTTATTTTTAAAACACAAAAAACTAGAAAAAAAGTAACTGGATGAATGTTGAATAAAGTGTTTTTGCAAAAGCTTTTTATTTTTGTTATTCTGTATTATCAACATTTTCATACAAAAAGTGATTTTTTTGTGATTTTCTTAATTTTTGCTTTGTGTTTAAACTGCATCAAATTAAGAACGAAGCACTATATAATCTTAAAAAATCTTCTATTTAAGGCTCAAAATTGTTAATTTTAATGTTTTGATATTTTCTTCGAAATCACTTTGCAATACGTTTAACCAACTGCGCATTTTAAGATTCCATTAATTTCGCCACCTTAAAATCAAGGTGAAATAACCTGCCATTTTTTGCTATTTTCAAATTTCATCGTACTACCGTATCTATTTATAAAGAATTTTTTTGCTCGTTTGAATTTTTTTTAACGTTTTTTTAAGTCAAAAAAAAATTCAAAAAATACAGGTTATTAAAACTCGTGTTTTTTAAGGTTTCCACATAATTATATAAAGTCTTGCTTATAACTATTAAATTTTGCAAACGGGAAAAAAATCAAATTATATGTACCAAATGTCACAAAAAAATCAAATTATATTATCAGGGCGTATAAAAAAAGTTTCAAAATTAATTTGAAGAAAAATATAGTCTGTGATAAAAATGAAAACAAATGGAGAAAACACATGGGGCCTTTTTCATAAAGACGTTTGTAAACTTATATTTTACAAATCTCCGCCTATTTTTTGTAAATTACATAATAGAGGATATACGACATGGCGAATATTGATGGGTCAGCGGAGATGACATGACATGGCTGCTACTAATTTAACGTTAATTAATATTACGTTAAAAGATTTTAAGGTTGGAACTGATACAACAATGTTTTGAATCTTTTCCCAACACTTTACTATTCCATGTAAAAAAAAATTGTCAAACTTTAAGGTTATAAGGTTTAAGAATATAATCAGAGCCTCGTTTATTGAAAAATTTACATTTTACTATTAAATATACTTTTTAATACATATATAGAGGTTCTTTCGTTGAATGCTTTGTGTATAAAGTGATACCTTTTGTACCACTATAATACCTACACCTACCACTATAATATCTACACCTATTAAATTTTATGAATTTTATAATTTTTTTAGTGTACATGTCCTACAGTCAAAATGTGTCCAGGGAACAATGACTTTTGTCGGCTTACTATCAACTACCATAAATCAAAAACCATTCAATTTTCCAGGTGTCATGAAGTCTCAACGTAGGAAAATATCGCTATTTGCAATAAAATTTTATCCTATTTAATCCAAAAATATTAAAAATAAAATTCAAAACATTGTAATATCTCTTGATTCAGCTGGCTTTTTAGCTAAACCACTATTAAAAAACGTGGGTAAATTTTAAAATCTAAAAAATTCTTCTTCGTCTTATTATTATTATTATTTCAAAGCTTAATTCTTAAAATCGATATTTCTTCTTCGTTACTGATTGATCAAAAATAAACATTGTAAAGAAGAAAAAAATACTTTCTTAGGATCCACTTTTTCATTGAGATCGTTGTTATTAATTTATTTATCAAAATAAAAAAAATGAAACAATAGCAAAATAAAAAAGTCCTGACCGCAAAATAATAGCCTATGGCAACAATAATCATTGTATAGAACAGACAACGGACAGCCGTCAAAACTGCACCATAACAGCAAAAGACAAGTGCTCGGTTTCTAATTAGAGGCGGAAACCGCACCAATTCCCATCGCCATCTACTTCCTTCATTTTTTACTTGGCGATTTATCCCCACGGCACCAAGTCAACTATAACTGGAGAACGTGCGTAATTTTTTTATTAATGTTCATCTTTTTGATATTTTTTATTTCAAAAAAAATATAACTGAATTCTTTGTCGTGCAGAAACCTCCACACGACGATTTAGCCTAACTGCACGTGCTAAACATAATTAAACAACGTGGGTAAATTTTTTAATTCATGTTCTTCTTCTTATTATATTTTTGAACGCTTATATCTTAAAACCAACATTTCTCTGTTGTTACTTATTGATCAGAAATAAACATGGGATTTTTAAAAAGGATGAAAAACAGCGTAATAATTATCTTAGGAGCCACTTTAAATTTTTGACAGCTATTTTCCAATTCCAAAAATATAAATTGTTGACAACAAAATTTAAATTCATATTAAGAATTAGGTACTATTACAATTTCATGTTTTTGCATAGCTCAGACTCTAATTTTTTACATTTAATTAAAAATGCAAATTATCAATCATTATTAAAGAATTAGGAATGCCAACAAAGTTTTTAACATTGTAATGTTAACAAAAAATAAGTGTTCTATTGATAATTTTAATTGCATTATTTAAAAATTTTGTTAATAGAGTATAGGCTTAGGCTCAGGCTTTGCCTAGCTAATAATGAACTTACACACGTTAAATATAGTGAGCGGAAGTGCACAGTTTTAAGTAATAATGTATGGAATTTTTTGGGGGAGTCAATATATCCCGGTATAAAATGACTCCCCAATGTTAATAAGGGGAGTCATTTTATCCCGATGGGAGTCATTCTACACTGGGAGTCAACATATCATACGACATCTCGCATGATATTTTGACCCCCCTGATTTTTGACCGGGGGGTCATTCTACACCGGGAGTCAAAATATCATATGACACCGGCAACGGAATGATTGTAGCCATATTGCACTATAGTTTATTATGTTGTTTTTTTAATTAGATTTGAAAAAGTAATAGACTAAAAATTAATTCCATCAGGGTGAAAATTGCAGGGTGTTCAAGCAACCATTCTTTCTTCAAAAAAATATCACGTGCAGAGACATATGTGACACAACTAAATGACATTGGTTACATAACCAGTAGCAACGTTTTTTATTTTCTGCGCTCGCGCGTTTATTCTTTTTTTTCTAACCAAGAGCAATTACGCTCTTAATTTTCTGGAAGACTTTAGTTTTAGCCTTAATAATTGCTCTAAGAATAAAGTAGGAAAAGGGGCGATTTCTCCCCAGGCGTATGTTTAGACAGAAAAGTGGACATGTTTGAGATGGACATTGATGGACTCTATGTGAACCATAGGAAATATGCATTTGGTTTGGCCAGCTACCCACTGAAAAAAAAAATTTCTCCCATATGATAATGATTTGTGTACACGTTAAACTAATTACACAGCACTTGCATTTTTTCTTTAGTTTGACAAAATGTCTAGTGAAAAAATCATACTCATACCAATCTTTGACAAGCGCAAAATCGGTACTTTTTTAAATTTATAGTTGTTTTTTACACATATAAATATAGCCTTCTAATTGAAAAAGCGGCGATTTTGCGTGAATATGTCAAAGATTGTTGCGAGTATATTTTTTTAAGGTAAACCCAAAGTGGCTGCGACAGTTGTTTGTTGGATAAAAAAAATGTCCCCCGTTAAGTAACCACTTTAAATCACGAGAATCTGACGTCACTTTATCAGCCAATTAGATTTGATTTAATATGGAGTATTTGTGTATATAATTGTTTTTGAACATGATGGGCTTATGGCGTAATCAGTAAAGGCGTGATCATATTGACAGAGGTAAGAAGGTCGATCCCTCATGACACCAAATTTTTATTTTCATTGTAATAGATTTTTTTTAGATTTCTTAGAAATTTTTATATTCTATTGACATAAACTAAAAACAAAAACATGATTTATTTCCTGCTTTTTGTCATTTTGTCGATTTTTTTTTGTCATTTGGATATTCTAAAATATCATACTAATAATTCACAAATAATTTTTATGTAAATAAAAGTTTTCTTATGTTCTGCAATTGGTTTACTACTGAACGCTTTGCAGTTAAAACTATCAAGAGAAACCTTAACATTTTTTTATAAATTATAGTTTGTACTGACGCATTATATTTTCTAAAAATTGCTGATCTCGTGTGAACGAAAAAATTTCTCTGCATGAAAGTCATGTGGGCGTGTCCAAATTAGTCACATGAGGAAACAGTTGCAGCTACGTTTGGTTTACCTTTAGTTCACATTTCATTAGACTAAGAAAAAATGCAAAAGTGCTATGTAGGGATCGACCGGGGCCCCAGCCCCGGCCCCGGCTAGCCCTGGCCCTTTTTTTCTATTCCTGTTCTGATCACAGCCCCGATAAACGCAATTTTTTCTATCCGGACCTTGGCCCCGGCAATTTGGCCTTAAAATTAGCTAAGGTAAAACGGGGTAAGAACCCCTACAAATGCAAATTTTAAAGCACTTCTTAACATTTTTGACAGTGATACAAAAAAATATAAAAATCAAATTTTATCTACATAGCTAATTCAGTCACTTTAATTTGAGGATATTTATTATTTGCTTAAATATTAAGATATTAAGATATATTTTTTAAAACGCTTTATTTTATCAAGTTTATTATTGATTTTAATAAAGATTTCATATTTTAATCATGAATCTTTGTTTAAAAAATTTAAAGATTTCTTGAGCAATAAAAACTTTTTGTAGATTTTATTTGTAAGATGTGAATTTGATGTTATCTATTTAATAAAATACATGTATCAGAGTTTTTATAATATCATTGCTTACATCAAAAACAAAAATTTTTGGCTGCAGAGTAAATTTTTTGCCTAAACCCAACAAAAAAATATTCACATGACTATTCAGGCGCAAGATACTTACAAAATGTCGTTGTGCAAACAAAAAAATCTTTATTGACTGCACTCAATAAAAATTTTTTGCGCAACAATATTTTGTACATTAAAACTTTTTTTGATACTTTTACAAAATCGCTGCGTACCAAAAATTAGTAGAAATGGTGATGGTTACTATTAAATTCGCTATTTAGTCATGTGTAAGTTTTCTCTGGAAGTTTTATTGGACAACTGGACATTTGCTTGGATTATATTCTTGCTTTTATTTTTAGGTGATATTAAAACTGTTTTTAATTTTTTAAACAAATAAAAAAAACCAAGTTGACGTCTTGTTTTTAATTTAGCATTTTTAAGTTTATTGCTAAAACTAAACTTCTCAAAATCGTGTTTTTTTACCATTGCTACTTATTAAGTTCAAAATTCGCATACGAAGAGTGGGCGGAGAGCCTTCTCATCAAAAGTTAAGTATGATCAGCCAGGAAACTGCGCCAAATAATTTTTTTAACGAAATATTTAAAATATTTAATTAAAGAACAATATAGGTTAAAAACTTACATAATAAATGGTTAATAATAACAAAAATATAGTATTTGAATTTTGGTAAACATTTTATGAGTTAAATTGCTCAAAAGGTCTTCAAATAGATCATTTACAAATATTAGAAGTTTTCAAAAAAACAGAACAACGCTCCGCACTCTCCTTTTCTTTCTTCTCCTTATTATTAATATATTATTTTTCAAACGCTTTTATTACTGATTGATCAAAAAAAAACATGGGTTCTTTGGAAATTGTGGAAAATCGCGCAATAATTCTTTGGAACTACTTTTTATTGATAAATAATATGTGTTCTACTTATTGATAATATTAAACCTGTTAAAAAAGTATATCTCGGCAACGGAATGTTTATAAACATGCAATTAGGCAGCTAAAAATATAGTTTGTTAAACTATTTTTTAATTTAACTTAAATAAACGGTAGACTAGCCTTAAAAAATGCTCTAAAATGCGCACGCACGCACGCACAAAAGCACGCACGCACGCACGCACACACGCACACGTACACACACACACACACACACACACACACACACACACACACACACA
>JASAMX010023343.1:0-21013 GCA_030248175.1 Microlaimidae sp. YZB2_3 | reverse complement strand
ATACTCTCTAAAAAGTGGCCCTAAAAAATTCGTTGAAAAAAAAGTCGTAAATCACATTTTGATTAAATTAACGAAATAAGTAGGTTAGAAAAGTGTTGCTATAATATTAGTTGATTCAACGAAAAAATTCGTAAAATTAACTTAGAAAAATCTCGTTGAAATTGATAATTGCTCTTTACATATTAAACATACAGTTTTGTCTCGTGCGGCGGTTTTTTATTTTATAATTAAGTTTACCACTAGTTTTGTTTGACTATTTATATAAATATATTCTACGAAAATAATCAAATCCTATTTGTAACTGAAGTCAAATTCTTTCAACCTTCATTTTTTTTGTTTTATGTCTATTAATAACAAATTGTTTTAAAACAAAAAAATAAGCTTCGGCCAATTTAATTCGACTTTTTTTAAAGTTTTAATATTTACCACGGGACGTTTCCTTTGATTTTGTTCTAAATATAGCAAACTTGTGAGGATTTGTTTTATATTTTGTTGGAAATATTGGAAATTCTTCGGTATTGTTAAAACAAAATTACTTTGCAAAGAAAAAACTCCAAAGGCGCTGATGATTTCTATGGAATTAGAAACTGGAGAAAACTGCTTGTGGGTGCACTGACTTTATATCCTTAGTTTGAAGTGTGTAAAATTTTCTGCTAGGGATTTTAAGTTTTTGCAACACTTTATTTATTTTTTTTAAATGTGAAATCCGCACTTTCATTTACAAAACAAATTAAGGAAGGACGGACTAAGGTAAGAAATGTTTTGTCTTTTAATTAAAACAATCTTATATTTGAAAAGTAACCATAAATCACTTTTTTCTTCACCCTTAAAATAGTTAAATAACAAAAAAAATATGGAAAAATGTTTGGCCGAAGAAGGACTTTTCTTCTCGCCATTGCGGTGAAACTAAAATAAAAGTAAAATTTGGACGTTAAAACTATTGTTTTGAATTTTTAATTTATTATGCTTGTTAAGTATTATACATTCTTGCTTCATGTAAACCTATTCTATGCATCCTTTAACCGGAGTTTTATAGGAAAAATTTTATTGTAAGACGGGAGTTTCACTAATTTTTTATTAAGCCTTTAATAAATAAAAAAATCGTAAAAGTTACTAATTAAGTGAGCGGATCCTTTCCCGTTAAAAAATTTGTAGAAACTTACTAATTTCTACGTTATATTAACCAATCACTTTTAAGAGAGTACCGATCTAAATATTACCAAGGTGATACTCAGAATTAACCGTGGTCAGGCTTACACTACACAATGATCAGAGAAAGAAACCATTGTTGTGGGATGAAGGCAAAGTTTTCGTGGTAAAGTAAATTAATGTGATTACAGGTGAATTAAGGGGGTTTCCTCTTGGGGGGTCCCTTGGGGGTTTCCCTCGGGTTTTCTTCCTTCCGGGCTATTTTTTAAAAAATTAAAAATACAGCCATATTATACTAGCAAAAATGCTACACAAAATTGTTTTTTAAAATTAATTAAAATTTTTTCTTGTAAAAAAATGTATCTAAAAAGTTTCGAAAATAAATTAATGTGATTCAAGGTGAATTAAGTTTTAAATTATAGGCACCTTGCACTGGAACTCGATTTATACGTGAAGCATGCAATATACATAAGTGTCACCATAATGGATAATTACCGTATCTCCTACTTATCTTTTGTAGTATGCAGATCAACCGATCGAAATTTCGCGCCCTTTCGGTCCGTTGATCTGCATACTACGAAAGATAAGTAGGAGATACGGTAATTATCCATTATGGTGACGCTTATGTATATTGCATACTTCATATATAAACCGAGTTCCAATGCAAGGCGCCTATTTTTTTAACAGCAAAGTTCTGTGGAGAACGTAAAAGTATTTGAGCATATTTGAAAGTAAGAAGTTAAAAAATCACGGCAGTAGAATTCCATTGGACTGGAAGGTCATGAAAAGAATAATATTTGAAAGCAATAATATTTGAAAGCAATAGTAATGCAAATGCATTACTGTTGGCATAACGTGGGCGGGAAATTGGTCTTGGGAAGAGTTTGTATACACTCGTTGTGAAACGGAGGCGGGACAAAAACTGCTCCAAAACAGCTTAAAATTTTTAAAATTTAAAAACAGCGAAATATTAAACGCAAAAACATATCATTTAAACTCAGTATAATAAACTAAATAATAAATACAAATTTGTGAATAAAACGTATTTTATTTTGGAATTACATAAAAATTTTCAGCATGTTAAAAAAATTGTTTGACATTTTTATCAATATTTTAGAAAAAAAGCTTTGATTTTGCAAAGGTTTCAGAATAATATTATAAATTTTATGCAAATTTTGGAAGGAGGGAAAGAATCTACCAGTAAAAAGTTCCCCCTGATTATAACGCTAAAATAAAAAATTGCCAATAAAATTCAAATGGTAAATAACACGTTTTAATAGAATTTATTACACAAAAATTGGTATTTGAGCTATTTAAGGTACAGCAGCTATTCAAATTATTTTTAAAAATTCAAAATTTATATAATTTCAAAATTTTAAAGCATGGGGGAATTCTATCCCGGTATATTTTTCTGGGGAAAAAATTTTCCGAGGAGGGAAAATATACCGGGATAGTTTTTGCGGAGGGAAAATTTTTAGAGGGGAAAGAATATCCCTTGATACCGGCATGGCTAAATATATGTATGTATATAATAACTGCTATATAATATTTTTGGTAATACATTATTTTCAGTTTAGGTGGGATGTCAGTGGGATTGTTGGAAGTTTTAACTCACGGAGGCACGTGTGTTTGCCTAGCCAAATATCAGACGGATACGTTTCTTGAAATGGTTGAAAAACACAAGGTTTCGTTTACATAACAAACTAGTTTGAAGTTCAAAAATTTTAGAAAATATTTCGTGAGATTTTTTTTGTATCTTAAAATAGACGGGTATTATTTTAAAATAGGATTTTTTACCTTTCACTAAGTTTCAACGTTAGATTTTTTTGTCTTCTCTTAGCTTTAATAACTGTATCAAAAATAGCCAGAATATAACGTGTCTTTTACGTATATTCTGTTTGCGCTTTTTTTTTGGTTTTCATATCTGCCAAAAACATGTTTTCAACTTGTCTGTATTCTAAATTTCCTTGCGTCACCTTCCTGCTTTAAGATTGCTTCCTCTATTCATTTATTTGTTGTAAAAAAGGTTGTTCTTCAGAAGCACGTCAGGATTTTAAGGACCCTCAAAATGTTATATAGTATTCGTGATCACATCATATATGATTTGCTCTGTAGAAATGGTTGTGGGAGGAGCTAATAGAATCATTTTCAGCCAATTAGTGCATGAGAAAAATTAATCTCCAATGAATGAAAGATCTCCTTTTTCATAAACACTAGTTGGCTAAAAAAATTGATTCTATAACGTTATAACTTTGTAAAGAATATTAACACGGAACAATTTCCGTTTAAATGGAAAGGTTTTGACTATCGTGAGACATTTTGCTGGATCAAAATTTTTTGATCATTTTCTTTCCACCCGGCCTCAATCTGAGTCCAAAATATTTTTGACTGCCTTTTGTGGTTGGCTGCGACTTTTCCCTATCCTAATTCTTTCCAACATTCCTCAAACTGTTTTTGAGCTATTTTTTTACCTTCTTCATAGACATTTTTGCTTTTTCTCAAGTATCTCCATTTAGTTTCTAATACCCATGAGGCAGTTATTTAACACCGCCTGTCAACTATAACAAAAAACAAGAGGACTGGCTTAAGATCCGTCTGTACCGAGGTAACACTGGAAATATCTCTCCCACTATTAGGAATTTTAGGTCCTTCCAATTATACTTTGTAAGAAATCATTTGGGAGAAAAAAATTTTTAGATGAGTATATTATATCTCACTAACGGCGATTTATTTAATTTAAAAGTATGATGCAAAAATAAACTGATAAACGAGTTTTTTATGTGTATTTTTGTGTGTATTTTTTGTTTAAAAAAAAACAACGCTAGATAGGTGAGACTGTGTTAGGACTGATGTAAACGCATTATTTTTTTAATATGACACGTGCCCTTGGCCTATTTCACTCGTGTCTCTTTTTTTTGTTCCGGATCACTTCGTTTCGCCAAAAAATTGAAACCAAAAAATTAAGCAAAACTTTATCATTTTACTTTGATTTATTGGTGTGTTCGCAAAGAATGTTTTTTCATTGTTTTGGAACAATGAAAAAACAAGATTCTGTACATAAAAAAGTTGCACAACAATATTGCTAATAGATATTTTTTATTAAAACCAAGTACTAAAAACCTTATTTTTTCTTAGCATACGCGAACTCCAAAAATGAAGCACAATTTTATCGTGATAAGATTTGATTTATATGTGAACTTCAAGACTGCCTCTTTTGTTTAAAATGAGATTTTTGTGAAAAAGATGTCGACCTTCCCAGCCGCACGTATATACTACAACAAGAAACGCGAAACGCAATACACACTTCGCGTTTAAGCGGTGATAGCAATCGCAACAGGTTATAACATGTAGACGGAAAATCAACAATTTTATTTCAGGTTACTGTCTTGAATCTCCCTCCGCCGTTATTGTTGTTGTTGGCTAAATCTCCGAAAATTGTGGACTACGATCTGTCAAGTGTCAAGGCAAGTAATATTTAATACCACTTTTATACACTTGAAGGTAGGGTAACTGACTTAAATTCGGCCTGCCGTAATTTCCACCAACGGCTGTTATTTTTGGCATGCTTAAAATTATAAAATAAAATGCGTAAGGCTAGATAGGTGACATAGCGATCCATCTAACAATAGGTAGTCATTTCATAATTTTAGCATGGCAAAAAAAAACTGTTAGAGGCCGAAAATAAGGTTGACCTAATTTAATCAAGTTACTCTACATTGATTAAGTTACTCCACTCTATATGGTTAATGTAAATGTCAATTAAAAAGTACTTGGTCGATTTAAAATAATAAACGAATGAGCTTGGTTGTAAACGATTTAAAACATGTTCAATTGCAAACTTTATAAATTTATTACGTTTTCGCGTGACTTTAAAAATAATGCATAGCTACATAGCATAGCTTAGGCAGTGGAATAATCGATGTTTAGCGACCGTAAATCAATTTAAATTTGCTTAAATCTGTAGCCCAATTTTTCAATCTTTCAAGTAAGAAAAATTGGTTTAAGCATTAACCATTTTAAAAAAATGTTAAATATTATATTACTGAACCTTTGACTTTGCACTTTTCTCTTTAGTTTTTATAAAAAAGTTTAAATTATAACCTATCCTAAAACATACGGATTGAACCAATTAAATAATAGTTAAGCCTGAATTCAAACCGAAGTGACAGTTACAAGTGACATGAGACAACGCGTTCACACTGCAACGTGGTCACTTGCCTCTTTGAAGTAAACGGGCTTGTCACTTGTCACTCAGATGTGAAACAACCTTTAGCGCACCAAACTCTTAACTTGAAAGGATATTTCAATTTTTGTTGAATATTTCTATATTTACAAATCAAAATTTGTATCACCTTGAAAAAACGGCTCCTTTAATACTGACTCTAAAATTACAATTATTAATTAGAGAAACTCAAACATAAAGTTTAAAGAAGATAAATTTTTTTGTTAAAGAAGTAACCGCTTAGAGCCATATAAACACACATTTTTACGACAGGCCCTTTTAAAACTCTCTCAGGATTTTTAACATTTTTGGATATATAAAAACTAGCTAAACTGGTTTGTAGTATTGAAGACTATTTATCAACAAAACCCTTTCAATTTTTTTAATTAAATAGGGGTAATAAAGATTAAAACCTTTATTTTTATAACTATTTATCAAATTACTCAATTCGAAACCAAAATAATAGTTTTGAGAGCGCTAAACTTGGTTAATTTTTGTAAAAAGTTTTGTAAAAAATAAGAATTTAAAAAAATCTACGTTCTTATTTGCTATAACCGTACAATTTTAATTGTTCTCTTCATGTCTGAATACTAATTTACGAGGTTAGCCAGATAAAATTCAATCATTGGCATTTTAATAAAAATAAACAAAATTAATTAACTTTATGTACAAATTCTAAATTTTCTACCTAGGTTATACAATGCGGATCGGCGCCTGTTTCCAAGGCAATCGCTAAAGAAGTGAAAGAACGGCTTCCGAATTTAAAACATATGTTGCAACGTAAGAAAAAGTGATGTTCCCCGGAACTCCGAGCTCCGGAGCTCCGGAGCGAAGCCCCGGTTTTAAAAGCTCTTGAGCAACCCCCGGAGCTCCGGAGCTCCGCCCCTTTTTGCATTACTTTATAAATAATTAAGGAGTATTTCCATTGATAATTTTGTAAAAATTTCTTTAAGAATTAAATTTTTTGTCAAAACTTAAAAAACGCTAGAAATAATATTAAACTTTTTTAAAGAGGTTAAACTATTGTTTTATTATTAAGTCTCAAATAAATTAGATTGAGCTTTGGAAAGTGCGTTCGCAACTGTTGGTTTTCCTTAATTTTTCGGGTACAAAACCGCACAAGAAAACACAAAACGTACCAAATATAACACTGAACCTCCAATCAGCTGCGCGCAACCCACTCTGTTGCAAATGAAATGGTATACGCACATTATTAATTATGTAAAATTCATAAATCAATTATAATTATGTGTTACAATATGAATGTTATTGTCATAAACCATTTCTGATTATTCAAGCAAAAATTTGCGTCTCAAACGTAAAAAACATAGACGCTACCACTACTCAATGACAAACTTTGCGTTGCTATAGCAGTTCATCCCTGTGCTTTTCACCAGCATTCAGTCGGATGCAAATAGGCCATTTACAATCCGCGTTTGAGAGTGAAAGTATTAATCAGAAAGTGTCAATTTAGTTATCATTTTTATATTTTTGTTGAATTAAAAGTTTATATTTGGTCTAAACCCCGTAAAAAACTTGAATTTGATCAATTTTAGATGATAAAAAAGTGGTTTTAAAACTTACACGTATTTGTTTACTTTTTGAACTCGTTATTTTGTCATTAGTTAAATAGACAAAATTACTGAAAAAATTTAAAAAAATCCGCTAAATTAATCAAAACTGCACCTTTGTTTTTATTGTAACTTTGGAACAAGCATGAACCGAAAAATTTATGTAATTTTTATTTTCGCTTTGGACCAATGCCAAATTAGATTTTTTTTCTACATTAAAGTTTCTTTTGATTAGTTTATTCTTTTACAATTTTTTTAATATAGAATTTTATCACTGTTTGAGAATTTGAAATATTTAGTTAAAATTGTTAAAGCATTTTTTAGTATAGAATGATTTAAAAACTATACTTTGGTTTGGCTTTTTGCTATTCCGATTCATATTTTTTGTCGCCATTAAGGTGTCTCCGGACAGTTTTTATTGCAGAGCGTTCAGTAGTAAACCAATTGCAACAAAGAGCAAAAATTACCCATTTTTATTTACGCACAATTTATTTTTAAATTATTATACTTTTGGTTATTATAATATTTTAAGATATTCAAATGACGAAAAGTTGACTAATTGGCGAAAAGCAGGCAACAAATCCTGTTTACAATAATGATATTTTTTGAATTTATGTGAAATAAATTCTTAAAATTTTAAAAAAATAAAAAAAACATTATTAAAATCAAAAAAAAATTTTTGGCCAAATCTGTTTTAAGTGGGAATCGATCTCGGGACCTTTCAAAAAAGTGACGAAGCGCTAACCGACTGACTACGCCACTGCTACCATGGGATGATAAGCTCTAAAAGCGATTTATAAACACACCCTCTGAAATAAATCGATATAACGCACAACGCACGACAGAATTTTTTATGCGTTAAAAAATACAAAAGATATTATGGCCTTCCAAAAATTATAAATTTCAATAGAAATATACTATCTGGAGCTTTAAATTTTACCAAATTAAATTAAATCGAAGTTTTAACGAAGTTTTGAAAAAATTAACCCCATTTTTCACGGAAAATTCTTTATTAAACCATAAATACAACAATATTCAGTTTAATTTTTACATACGTAAAAGAGGGTAACTGTGTCTCTCTATTGGAAGTATTTTTTAAATAAATAGTGTGCAGTAAATATTTTTAAGGGTTTTAAAAAAAAATTCATTGCAATTTGATTTTTAATATCAACTATTTCAATTACTTACAATAATATAATGAATGTTCACTTTATAATTGTGATATTTCTGCCTTTTTAACACTCATATAAATTTTTTAGTGAAATATTACTGTATTTCACGAGATGCCAAAAATCGCCAAAAATATGCCAAAAATCGCGATTTTCCATACTTAAAAAAACTGTCCGGAGAGACATTAAGATGCGTTCACCATTCTCAACCGAACGTCCACCAGGTGATGTCCACGGGGTTTGATGGGTTGATTGCAGGATTACAAATACAAATCAAATGTATTACTTTTTTACCAAAATTTAGTATACGGATTGACTGAAATGTGCGGCATAAGTATCGGAATGACCACTGATCCGAAAAACGCAGATCGTTTAGACTCCGCTGGAGTCTTGCGACCAGGTCTTCTAGCCAAGGTAATACAAGTCAGAATTTTAAAGAGCATAAAATGGCTGGTACTGTTCGTGATTTTCGACTATATGTTTTGCGTTGTGGGAATTAAAGTTGGTACGGGGACTTTAGAGCCGCAAGTAGGGAACTTAGAGCAGTGGGAAAATTTTTGGACTTTTTTCAGTTTCGCTTAGGATTATAGGTATAAGTTTTAGGGATTTTATTTTCGGCTCCAAGTTCCAGCGGCTCCGTTGACCCTAAACCGTGAAAGGTGGAGGATGTGAAAATTTGAGATCTTCTTTCATTCGAAATCAATTTTTTTTCTCAAGAGCTAATTAACTGAAAGTAATTCTTTAGCGGCTGGGGAAATTTTGAACGCTGAATAACTTCCGTTTAAATTGGAATGTTTTGGTCATCGTCTATTTTCGTTGATTTAATGAGCTTGGGACTTTGAAAAATGGGTCTTAAGAGCCATATAACGCGTGATCCGTAAGTAGGGGAACTTAGAGCCGAAAGTGAGAGCGGTGAAACGTATACCTAAACCTAAGCTCAAAACTAAATCTAAACTAAATTTTTTTAATTTAGTGCTCCAGGTTCTCCAGACTCTAAGTTTTTTGCGACACGTAATTTAGTATGCAGTATTAGCTCCATTAACAGCTCTAAATTCATTTTTATAGCTTCAAAAGCCCCATATCATTTTCTTTAGTATACAGTATGTAGCAAATTAAAAAAAACTAATGCAAATTATAGGGAAAAAGTTGGCCTTTTGAAAAAGGCGAAGTAAATAACATAGCAAAACACGATTTATTGCAATGGTAATGCAATAAATCGTTTCGACGTATTTCCAGTTATCATCAGCAAACATCTAAATTACGAAAAATCATAAAGATGAAAAAATAATATGACAGCATCAAACTAACAAATAACGTAAAAAGTACAATTTTTCCGACTGGATCGACATTAGGTATCCCAAAATATTGTTTGTCGGGTTTTTAACCGTTTCATTCCGTTCAAATTTTCCATGTTGGGAGTTTTTGTCTTGTAAAACACGTGAAAAACTTGTGCAAATATGTGTTTAATGTATTCCTATTGTCTAATTTATATTACATCTAGGTTATTGATCTAAACACAAACGAAGCGTGTCCTCCCGGGAAGACCGGTGAAATCTGGTTAAAAGGTTCAACTCAAAGCCCAGGCTACTACGGAAATCCAAAAGCAACTGCAGAATTAATCACAAAAGATGGTTGGGTTAGAACAGGTTAATAATTTTTTAAAACACAATTATATAAAGCCACGAAATATTTTATAAATTTTTTTTGAAATAAATATCTTATTTGATTGAAATTAAATTGATTTTATCAATAAAGGGTTGGTTGGTAATAAAAAAATTATTCTAAATATTTCAGAAAGCATTAAATGTGTTTAAAGCGTGTACAACGGTTTGCAACCGGCCGAATATAAGAAAAAATAATATATAGGCACCTTGCACTGAAACTCCCTTTATACATGAAGTATGCAATATACATAAGTGTCACCGTAATGGATAATTACCGTATCTCCTACTTATCTTTCGTAGTATGCAGATCAACGGACCGAAATTTCGCGCCTTTTCAGTTTAACATACTGTCATAAATGAGGTGAGTAGGAGAATTACCGTAATTATCCATTTATTGTGGTAACACTTATGTATATTGCATACTTTATGTATAAACCGAGTTCCAGTGCAAAGTGTATATCTTTATGTATGTTTTGCTTAAAACCTAATAAAAAAATGGTTGCCAAAAAAGCTTAGAATCGAAACTTTAAAACACTTTGACGATGAAAAACAAAAAAAAATTTTAAAAAAACATTTGCAGTTAAAAATTAAAATGATCTAATATGTCTCTCATAATTATATTATAACCTGGTAAGGACGGGGGGCCTGAATTGGGAAAAACGGTTTTTACCTGCCTCCTATGTGCCTCCATCAAAAATTTTGCTGCACCCTACCTGCCTCCACCCTGCCTCCTACCTGCCTCCAGGCAGTTTTAGCTGCCTCCTACCTGCCTCCTAGCCTGTATATGCTTCAACATATGAGGCAGGGTCACCTGCCTCCTACCTGCCTCCGATGCAGTTTTACCTGCCTCTACCCTGTCTCCTACCTGCCTCCACAACTGCCTCCAGTCCTCCGGTGGCAGGTTCAAGAGTCGTCCTTACCGGGATAAGCCTAGTGATTACACTGTTTATTTAGAATTATAAAATAGATCTACACGTGAGCTTTATTTTACCTGTATCGTGCTTTATTTTTAAAAGTGAGCTTTTTGTATTAATTATCCTTTTGTGTTATTTTTCCTGAAATAATATTTTTTCATAAAATTTAATTTTATGAAAAAATATGGCAAATGGCAATTTATTTAAATAAATTGGCTTAGGAATGGCGGTGAATAACAACAATAACATTAGTTGATCACAATAAATTGTGTCTACCGAGCACAGTTTGCCACTGCCTCACTTTGATAATCAATAAGATGTATTTTAGGTCCACATATTTTAGGTGATGTTGGTTTTTATGATCAATCAGAGTGTTTTTACATTGTGGACCGAATTAAAGAACTAATAAAAGTGCGAGGATTTCAGGTAGTGGTTTTAAAATAGATTTTTTTAAATACAATACTGAATGCTATTTGTGCATTTCTTTTTTATTGTTAATTATACTAATCCAAGTATCAGGTCACATTAAAAAACTGTAGAACACCAAAAATTAATTTAGCGAGTTATTAACAAGAATATCCTTTGGTTAAAATAAATGTTGTTTTTATACACCAATTTGAAAAATAAAGCATTTATACTGAACGAATATAAAAAAACTTAACCAGTGTCCGTAATCGCCTGTTGCAGTTACCAAGGTGAAATCTTCGTCCTGCCACAATGAAACCCTTATCCCAGTGGTATCCTCTTCGTCTAGCCATTGTGGTGTGTAAACAATACGCGGTTAAACTACTTATTACATAGGTCATACCAACGAGTACCCATGGTGAAAATTTGAATAATTCATACCGTACCAGGATTTACTGTTTTAATTTGCTCGCTCACTGCGCAAAAAGTCAGTGATTTTAATTAGTGTTTTATTCAACTCACTTTTGCAAAGGTCGTTTTTTGCGCCCCTATTAAAACTATTTAATAAAATCCATAATGTTGGATTAGAAATCTGACTTTTTTAAATTTGTTCATAAAATTACATAATAAATTACATTTATGAATGCGGTTTTGAAGAAATTTAGATAGCCTCTGGGGAATTGGAGTTCATTGAAGTCACGGACCTTAGTGTGGTTGAGATCGCGGTGATCGGCCCTATTCAATTATTTTATTATAATACAGAATTTCGTTTGCGGCAGTACTCTGATATACAAGCTACAAAAAATTAGATTATTATATTTGTGTCAGAAATCTAAATTTAGAGAGTATTTAGGTGGCCCCAGCAGAGTTAGAGTCCATTGTCGTCACTCACCCAAGTGTGGCCGAAGCCGTAGTTATTGGTGTTCCGGACGAGTTTTCTGGAGAGTTGCCAAGGGCTTACGTCGTTTTGAAAGACGGAAAGAGCGCAACGCCTGAGGAACTGCAAAATTATGTGAAAGGTTTGTTAAATCATAATCTGGAAGTTTTGTTTAACCTCTTCTTGAACTTTCATGACCGTTGTAGAACATATTAGTGTAACAAAAGACTGTCCCAAGGCATGCAAAATGTTTTAAGTTTTTTTTTAAATCAGGGAAATTTTGTTTAACCTGTTTCAAGCCCAAGCGGCAAAATATTAGTTTGTTTGTTTTACTTCAATTTTTCAGATCACATATCTTGTTAAAAAAAGAAATGAGTGTCGGTGTTAGAGTTGTTTCATATGCATATTTGAGGTCACGTGACTACATACAGGAAGTTGGATGGCGGTGTTAAAGTTGTTTATAATAATTTTTTCAGTTCACGTGGCTAAATACAAAGAATTTATTGAATGGCAGTGTTAGAGTTGCTTAATTGAATTTTTTTAGTTTACTTGAATAAATACACAGACACGAGTGGTGGTGTTAAAATTTTTTAATTAAAAATTTTCAGTTCACTTGACTAAATACAAGAAATTGAGTGGTAGTGTTAGAGTTGCTTGTAATGATTTTTCATGTCACGTGAATAAAATAAAAGGAATTTATTGTCGGTATTTGAGTTGTTAATTTGAATTTTTCAGGTCACGTAACTAAATACAAGGAATTAAATGGTGGTGTGCGGTTCGTTTCTGAAATTCCTAAAACCGACACGGGAAAATTTTTACGAAAGAAGCTTAGAGATGAAGCTAGAAAAGAGTATGAAGAAGCCAAACGACAAAAATCTAAAATTTGATTTAATTTAAAAAGCTAACATACTGTAATGTTTTTCGATAAAACCAAAACTGCTCACTTAAAAATATACTTAAAAATAAAATTATTTTTGAAAGAGCTGTGCGTATTTATTTTGTTTTTTCTTTCTGGTTATACGTAAAAAAGAAATTTAACATAAAAAAATAAAAATTTTTAAACAAAAAACATATTTGCTGATGTGCAGTTTAATTAACATTGCATGGTAAATTAACATTCTGTATGAACAAGTGGCGTTTCCCAAAGTCTTTCTTTTTTGTGTTAATTTTTTAACTTAAGATTAATGCTAAAAATGTTTGTCAAAATTTTTCTGTAAACTAAATTGGTTTCTAAATTTTTTCAAAAATTAAAACTATAAAAATAGCCCTAAAAATTTTAATTGAATATTTAAAAATGTTCTAAAGCTAAATAAACTTGAAATTTTTTTTAACATTCAAAAATTTGTTTTATTTAAATGACCAAAGTTCCGGAGAATCAGATTGAAAGGTGATAATATTCATATTATGAACAGTTTAAAAAATGCAAATTTTCGTGTAAGATTACACTCAAAATTGTAAGTTATAGGGTTTTAACCGCTACTTTCTAATTTTATGTTCCGAAAATACCTGTTTTTGGAAGAAAAAAAAGGTAAGTAGTTGAATAAAAAAAGTTTAGCTTGCAAAACTTTTATTATTGGCAAATTAACAATAATTTAGATTGTGCAAAAAAATTAAAAAGTAAATTTAGACAGCGGTTAACTAAAAATTGACCCCGGCCCCGGCTCGCCTCGGCTCGCCCCGGCAATTTTTTTGCCACCCTGGCCCCGGCCCCAGTAAACGCATTTTTGTCTACTCAGGTCCCGGCTCTGGCAATTTAGCTGTTAAATGAGCCGGGAGAAAACGAGGTAAGAACCTCTAAGAAATTTTGTATAAGAAATTTTATTGCACTCTTTAACATTTTTAACAATGATACATGTATGAAATTTAATTAACATAGCTAATCTAATTAATTCAATATATATTTATTATGCTACATAAAGACTTTATTAAGAATGTTTATTTTATTAAGATTCCTTATTTTAATCACGAATGCTTTTTCTAAAAATTTAAAGATTTTTGAGAACATTAAGGATGCGAGGTTTAAAGATATTCCCATTTACAAGATAAGGGTTTGGCAATAGATATCTATTCTAGACGTATAGAATAAATATTAAAGTTACTATAATATCATTGCTTATATCAAGAATTATGCTTATAATATATCAAGAATATATAACCCAAGCAAATGTCGTGTTTTGCAATAAAACCTTCACAGAAAAACTCACACATGAGCAAACTTAATAGCAACACCATCCAAATTTTCTGCTAATTTCTGCTACGAAGCGATTTTTAAAAGAAGCGATTTTGTCAGAAAAAACGGGTTTTGGTGTACAAAATACCGCTGTGCGAGAAATTTTGTATTAAGTGCACAAAAGTAGCTAGCGCGTGAAAATCATAAATGAAAAGTGAAAAGTGCAACATTTCTTGGTTAAATTTAGGTGAAAAATTTAGTGTACAGTCAAAAATTCTCTTGGGTTATATGTTCTTGATATATTATAAGCATAATTCTTGATATAAGCAATGATATTATATTAACTTTAATATTTATTCTATACGTCTAGAATAGATATCTATTGCCAAACCCTTATCTTGTAAATAAAATCTACAAACGGATTCTAATGCTCCAAAAATCTTTAAATTTTTAGAAAAAGCATTCGTGATTAAATTAAGGAATCTTAATAAAATAAACATTCTTAATAAAGTCTTTATGTAGCATAATAAATATATATTGAATTAATTAGATTAGCTATGTTGATTAAATTCCATACATGTATCATTGATAAAAATGTTAAGGAGTGCAGTAAAATTTCTTATACAAAATTTCTTAGAGGTTCTTACCCCATTTTGCCCCGGCTCATTTAACAGCTAAATTGCCGGGGCCGGGACCGCAGTAGACAAAAATATGTTTACCAGGGCCGGGGCCAGGGTGGCAAAAGGGTGCCGGGGCGAGCCAGGGCCGGGGTCGATTCTTAGTTACACCGCTGTCTAAATTTACTTTTTAATTTTTTTGCACAATCTAAATTATTGTTAATTTGCCAATAATAAAAGTTTTGCAAGCTAAACATATAGTTTTTATTTTTCATTCAACTACTTACCTTTTCTTTTCTTCCAAAAATTTTCGGAAAATTTTCCAAAAATTTTCGGAACATAAAAATAGAAAGTAGCGGTTAAAACCCTATAACTTACAATTTTGAGTGTAATCTTACACGAAATTTTGCGTTTTTTAAACTGTTCATAATATCAATATTATCACATTTCAATATGATTCTCATGAACTTTGGTCATTTATATAAAAAAAAAAAAATTTTTGAATTTTAAATAAAATTTCAATTTTTTTTAGTTTTAGAATTTTTTTAAATATTCAATTAAATTTTTTATGTGTATTTTTATAGTTTTTATTTTTGTAAAAATTTAGAATCCAATTTTTTTTACAGAAATATTTTGAGTGCGTTTTTTGTGTCAAACATTTTTAGCATTAATCTTAAGTTAAAAAATTAACACAAAAAAGAAAGACTTTGGGAAACGCTACTTGTTCATGCAGAATGTTAATTTACCATGCAATGTTAATTAAACTGCACATCAGCAAATATGTTTTTTTGTTTAAATTTTTTTATTTTTTAATGTTAAATTTCTTTTTTACGTATAACCAGAAAGAAAAAACAAAATAAATACGCACAGCTCTTTCAAAAATAATTTTATTTTTAAGTATATTTTTAAGTGAGCAGTTTTGGTTTTATCGAAAACCATTACAGTATGTTAGCTTTTTAAATTAAATCAAATTTTAGATTTTTGTCGTTTGGCTTCTTCATACTCTTTTCTAGCTTCATCTCTAAGCTTCTTTCGTAAAAATTTTCCAGTATCGGTTTTAGGAATTTCAGAAACGAACAACACACCACCATTTAATTCCTTGTATTTAGTTACGTGACCTGGAAAATTCAAATTAACAACTCAAATACCGACAATAAATTCCTTTTATTTTATTCACATGACTTGAAAAATCATTACAAGCAACTCTAACACTACCACTCAATTTTTTGTATTTAGTCAAGTGAACTAAAAATTTTAAATTAAAAAATTTTAACACCACCACTCGTGTCTGTGTATTTATTCAAGTGAACTAAAAAAATTCAATTAAGCAACTCTAACACTGCCATTCAATTCTTTGTATTTAGCCACGTGCACTGAAAAAATTATTATAACCAACTTTAACACCGCCATCCAACTTCCTGTATGTAGTCAAGTGACCTCAAATATGCATATGGAACAACTCTAACACCGTCACTCATTTCTTTTTTTAACAAGATATGTGATTTGAAAAATTGAAGTAAAACAAACAAACTAATATTTTGCCGCTTGGGCTTGAAACAGGTTAAACCAAATTTCCCTGATTAAAAAAAAACTTAACACATTTTGCATGCCTTGGGACAGTCTTTAATTACACTAATATGTTCTACAACGGTCATGGAAAGTTCAAGAAGAGGTTAAACAAAACTTCCAGATTATGATTTAACAAACCTTTCACATAATTTTGCAGTTCCTCCGGCGTTGCGCTCTTTCCGTCTTTTAAAACGACGTAAGCCCTTGGCAACTCTCCAGAAAACTCGTCCGGGACACCAACAACTACGGCCTCGGCCACGCTTGGGTGAGTGACGACAATGGACTCTAACTCTGCTGGGGCCACCTAAATACTCTCTAAATTTGGATTTCTAACACAAATATAATATTCTAAATTTTTTGTAGCTTGTATATCAGAGTACTGCTGCAAATGAAGTTCTGTATTTTAATAAAATAATTGAATAGAGCCGATCACCGCGATCTCAACCACACTAAGGTTCGTTAATTCGATAAAATCCAATTCCCCAGAGGCTATCTAAATTTCTTCAAAACCGCATTCATAAATGTAATTTATTATGTAATTTTATGAACAAATTTTAAAAAAAAGTCAGATTTCTAATCCAACATTATGAATTGAATCATTTAATCGGGGCGCAAAAAACGACCTTTGCAAAAGTGAGTCGAATAAAACACTAATTAAAATCACTGACTTTTTGCGCAGTGGCCGGCAATAAAACAGTAAATCCTGGTACGGTATGAATTTTCGATTCACCATGGGTACTCGTTGGTATGACCTATGTGATAAGTAGTTTAACCGCGTACTGTTTACACACCACAATGGCTGGACGAAGAGGGTACCACTGGGATAAGGGTTTCACTGTGGCAGAAAGAAGATTTTACCGTGGTAACTGCAACAGGCGATCACCGAAACTTGTTAAGTTTTTTTATATTCGTTCAGTATAAATGCTTTATTTTTCAAATTGGTGTATAAAAACAACATTTATTTTAACCAAAGGATATTATTGTTAATAACTCGCGAAATTAATTTTTTGTGTTATACAGTTTTTTTAATGTGACCTGATACTTGGATTAGTATAATTAACATTCAAAAAGAAATGCACAAATAGCTTTCAGTATTGTATTCAAAAAAAAACTATTTTAAAACCACTACCTGAAATCCTCGCACTTTTATTAGTTCTTTAATTCGGTCCACAATGTAAAAACACTCTGATTGATCATAAAAACCAACATCACCTAAAATATGTGGGCCTAAATCATCTTATTGATTATCAAAATAAGGGCAGTTGCAGACAGTGCTCGGTAGACACAATTTATTGTGATCAACTAATGTTATTGTTGTTATTCACCGCCATTACTAAGCCAATTTATTTGAATAAATTGCCATTTGCCATATTTTTTCATAAAATTAAATTTTATGAAAAAATATTATTTCAGGAAAAATAACACAAAAGGATAATTAATACAAAAAGCTCACTTTTAAAAATAAAGCACGATACAAGTAAAATAAATCTCACGTGTAGATCTATTTTATAATTCTAAATAAACAGTGTAATCACTAGGCTTCTGCAGCAACAACTGTGGGTGAACCTGCCACCGGAGGACTGGAGGCAGTTGTGGAGGCAGGTAGGGAGGGGACAGGGGGTAGGAGGCAGCTAAAACTGCATCGGAGGCAGGTAGGAGGCAGGTAGGAGGCAGGTGGCTCTGCCTCGTATGTTGAAGCATATACAGGCTATGAGGCAGGTAGGAGGCAGCTAAAACTGCATCGGAGGCAGGTAGGAGGCAGGGTGGAGGCAGGTAGGGTGCAGCAAAATTTTTGATGGAGGCACATAGGAGGCAGGTAAAAACCGTTTTTCCCAATTCAGGCCCCCCGTCCTTACCAGGTTATAATATAATTATGAGAGACATATTAGATCATTTTAATTTTTAACTGCAAATGTTTTTTTAAAATTTTTTTTTGTTTTTCATCGTCAAAGTGTTTTAAAGTTTCGATTCTAAGCTTTTTTGGCAACCATTTTTTTATTAGGTTTTAAGCAAAACATAAAAATATAGGCACTTTGCACTGGAACTCTGTTTATACATGAAGTATGCAATATACATAAGCGTCACAATAATGGATAATTACGGTATCTCCTACTTATCTTTCGTAGTATGCAGACCAACGGACCGAAAAGGCGCGAAATTTCGGTCCGTTGATCTGCATACTACGAAAGATAAGTAGGAGATACGGTAATTATCCATTACGGTGACACTTATGTATATTGCATACTTCATGTATAAAGGGAGTTTCAGTGCAAGGTGCCTGTGTATTATTTCTTATATTCGGCCGGTTGTCAACCGTTGTTACACGCTTTAAACACATTTAATGCTTTCTGAAATATTTAGGAATCATTTTATTACCAACCAACCCTTTATTGATAAAATCAATTTAATTTCAATCAAATAAGATATTTATTTCAAAAAAAATTTATAAAATATTTTTTCGTGGCTTTATATAATTGTGTTTTAAAAAATTATTAACCTGTTCTAACCCAACCATCTTTTGTGATTAATTCTGCAGTTGCTTTTGGATTTCCGTAGTAGCCTGGGCTTTGAGTTGGACCTTTTAACCAGATTTCACCGGTTTTCCCGGGAGGACACGCTTCGTTTGTGTTTACATCAATAACCTAGATGTAATATAAATTAGACAATAGGAATACATTAAACACATATTTGCACAAGTTTTTCACGTGTTTTACAAGACAAAAACTCCCAACATGGAAAATTTGAACGGAATGAAACGGTTAAAAACCCGACAAACAATATTTTGGGATACCTAATGTCGATCCAGTCGGAAAATTGTACTTTTTACGTTATCTGTTAGTTTGATGCTGTCAGATTATTTTTTCATCTTTATGATTTTTCGTAGTTTAGATGTTTGCTGATGATAATTGGAAATACGTCAAAACGATTTATTGCATTACCATTGCAATAAATCGTGTTTTGCTATGTTATTTACTTCGCCTTTTTCAAAAGGCCAACTTTTTCCCTATAATTTGCATTAGTTTTTTTTAATTTGCTACATACTGCATACTAAAGAAAATAATATGGGGCTTTTGAAGCTATAAAAATGAATTTAGAGCTGTTAATGGAGCTAATACTGCATACTAAATTACGTGTCGCAAAAAACTTAGAGTCTGGAGATTCTGGAGCACTAAATTAAAAAAATTTAGTTTAGATTTAGTTTTGAGCTTATTTTTACGTATACGTTTCACCGCTCTCACTTTCGGCTCCGCGTTACCTTATTACGGATCACGCGTTATATGGCTCTTAAGACCCATTTTTTCAAAGTCCCAAGCTCATTAAATCAACGAAAATAGACGATGACCAAAACATTCCAATTTAAACGGAAGTTATTCAGGTTTCAAACTTACCACATTTTCTTAAAGAATTACTTTCAGTTAATTAGCGCTTGAGAAAAAAAATTGATTTCCAATGAAAGAAGATCTCAAATTTTCACATCCTCCACCTTTCACGGTTTAGGGTCAACGGAGCCGCTGGAACTTGGAGCCGAAAATAAAATCGCTAAAACCTATACCTATAATCCTAAGCGAAACTGAAAAAAGTCCAAAAATTTTCCCACGGCTCTAAGTTCCCTACTTGCGGCTCTAAAGACCCCGTACCAACTTTAATTCCCACAACGCAAAACATATAGTCGAAAATCACGAACAGTACCAGCCATTTTATGCTCTTTAAAATTCTGACTTGTATTACCTTGGCTAGAAGACCTGGTCGCAAGACTCCAGCGGAGTCTAAACGATCTGCGTTTTTCGGATCAGTGGTCATTCCGATACTTATGCCGCACATTTCAGTCAATCCGTATACTAAATTTTGGTAAAAAAGTAATACATTTGATTTGTATTTGTAATCCTGCAATCAACCCATCAAACCCCGTGGACATCACCTGGTGGACTTTCGGTTGAGAATGGTGAACGCAGTTTAAGGTCTCTCCGGACAGTTTTCTTAAGTATGGAAAATCGCGATTTTTGGCATACGACATCTCGTGAAATACAGTAATATTTCACTAAAAAATTTATATGAGCGTTAAAAAGGCAGAAATATCACAATTATAAAGTGAACATTCATTATATTATTGTAAGTAATTGAAATAGTTGATATTAAAAATCAAATTGCAATGAATTTTTTTTTAAAACCCTTAAAAATATTTACTGCACACTATTTATTTAAAAAATACTTCCAATAGAGAGACACAGTTACCCTCTTTTAGGTATGTAAAAATTAAACTGAATATTGTCAATAATATGGTTTAATAAAGAATTTTCCGTGAAAAATGGGGTTAATTTTTTCAAAACTTCGTTAAAACTTCGATTTAATTTAATTTGGTAAAATTTAAAGCTCCAGATAGTATATTTCTATTGAAATTTATAATTTTTGGAAGGCCATAATATCTTTTGTATTTTTTAACGCATAAAAAATTCTGTCATAAGTAGTGCGTTATATCAATTTATTTTCAGAGGGTGTGTTTATAAATCGCTTTTAAGAGTTTATTCATCCCATGGTAGCAGTGGCGTAGTCAGTCGGTTAGCGCTTCGTCACTTTTTTGAAAGGTACCGAGATAGATTCCCACTTAAAACAGATTTGGCCAAAAATTTTTTTTTGATTTTAATAATGTTTTTTTTATTTTTTTTAAAATTTTAAGAATTTATTTCA
>JASAMX010023342.1:0-41732 GCA_030248175.1 Microlaimidae sp. YZB2_3 | reverse complement strand
TGTGGTCTTTACGTTCGGTTTCTGTATAGCCAGATTAAAACGACATCCAAACCCTTATTTGGCTGTGCAACTCAGGGTCAGCGGCCAAATGTCAGAATCAGGAGGTGCGAGAGATCGAGCGCGCCAAATATCCATCCCTAATTTGTATAACAAAACACCGACAATACACAGCAGCAGTAGTTCGGGCGGCTCGCTTTATAATCGTCGGAGAAATAAAATAATGCCTTTTATAATACGTAGGTGGAAATAAAAATGTAACACGAGCGCGCCATTTATCACCGAGCGGTTCGGGTATTTGTGTCGTAACAAAAACGGATGGATCGTCCGAGGGGGCAGGGTGGGTAATCAGATTCCCTATCGGCCATGGCCCCGGGAGCCGATGGGCTGTGAAACCGGTTCCGCATTTTAAGAAACAACTCATTATCGCCCCGCTGAGTCGAACAGTGGCGTTTCTGCCCTCCCCGAAAAAACTAATCCTCGTTACTTAGACACAAAGAGTCACAATCTTTTTAAAATCAAAGTGACTCTGGTTCATTTTATTTATACTATTTTCTGTTTTAAGTTATAAAAGAGTCACCATTATGACATTTTGTAGATGCTTTTGACTCTTGTGTCAGAGTAACGACGTAATGTGGTTTGATGACAAAAAAGTCTCAATTGTCGTATATATTACCTAACTGTGACAGATAAATTGAACGTGATTTTGATAAAAAAACAAAATAAAATCACCTGTTTTTATATCATAAATGTAAATAACAATCGAAAAAATATAGGTAAATCAACCTAGAAGAAAGTAACATTTAATGATTTTATTTTATATCTTTTACAATCAGTTGTATTTGTTGTTGTGAAAAAAACTACACAGGGCTTTCATACACATCTGCTCATGTTTGTTACTTCTTACTATGTAAGTAAAATGAGTTTGCATTTGCATTACCAATTACCAAACAAAACCAAGACGTATTTCATTAGCAAGAATATAATTCATTCATGTTCATTTCTATTGTATATCTTCACTAACGCTTTTTTATAACTTAACTACATATATTCGTTAGAAATTTCATATAGTAAATCATTAAATACTAAACAAAATCCAACAGATAAAATAAATTTTGAACCTTCCTTTATATATTACAGCCTTGGAATCAAGTTAATATGTATATAAAAGTTTGAAAAATGTCTTATAATGTCCCTCAAATGATTTCCTTCAAATGTCTTATAATATTCGTGAGGATCACGTCATATATGTTTTGCTATATAGGAATAGTATTGCAAAGATTAATAGAATCGCTTTTAGCCAATTCGTGCTTTAAAAAAATTAATCTCCAATGAATGAAAAATCTCCTTTTTCATAAGCGTTAGTAATGGCTAAAAGTGATATACTATACGTTATAACTCTGTCTAAAGAATATTAACACTGAACAATTTCTGTTAAAACGTAAGGGTTTTGACAATCGTGAAGGCTTGCGCAATTCCAAAAATACTTTTCAATAATAAACTAAAACAATAACACTTCTATTTTAGCCACTTCTCTATTTTTTTGATAAAAAAACTTATTTGTTTAAATTTTTTATGAAAATTTTAAATGCATACGAAAAATGTTTTTATTGCAGGACTTCGCCAAGAACTAAATTTTAAATAGGTTTTTATAGTTTGTAATTGAAGTATTAAGGTAAGTACCATAAACAAAAACCCTAATAACCTAACAGCTAATCTAACCTTCAAAAATTACATTCATTCGTTTAACATTACTAAAGCTTCCGTGTTTTACCGTTTCCAGAGATTGTGATTTTATCGGGGGTATCAAGCGCTTTCGGCCCAGCCAACGCCGCCAGTTTCTGTCTTGACACGGAATTGCGCAAGCTTCCCAAAAGGTCAGAGGATGACCCTTGGTAATTTACATAATGCGAATGGCTAATTGGCGGTTCCGGATACAAGTGCCCCGTTTTGGCTACCGAGTTACGCGCAACGCTCGTAAGACAAAACACGATTTCAACCTCTCTAATCGGCTTCTTTACGCAAAACGCACACACCTGCACTCCAATAGGGATCAAAACTAACGCCTTCCGCGTCTTTGAGTCGTAATATTTGATTTTATATACATGAAAAAAAGCGAATTGAAAATTTTAACAATTCAATTTGCTTTTTGACGAAAGAAAGTAAAGTTTTTGTAAAATTGTTTTCTTGGCTTTTTGTGAGCGAAACTGTGAAAACAAAAGCTGATTTTAAGTTTAACAAAAACTAAAACTATAACAAAAACTAAGTTTCTCTGATGAGAGCTGGTATATGTTGCGAGCATCATAAACTTGGTGCATTTTAATAACCGTTTAAAATTTTGTTACATAGCAGTGATGCATATGTAATTTATTTTCTTAGAATGAGTAACACTGTTTTCATAAATGATGGTTTTAACAGTTAACTAAAAATATTAAAAAAAAATTCTTTACTACTTTTTGATCGAAGTCCAGGTTTAGAGCCACTTTTTCATACCATTTTACTTATTATGCATAAAAAATACTGCAACGTTCGTGTTTCTTTTAAAAAAACGTGAACCTATTTTCCTTTGTTTCAAATCATAAGGATACCGTAGTCTGCTCATCGTTTGGGTAAAAGGCAACGGATCCCGGCCCCTGAAAGTACCCGCATGATCCGAACAGAGTGTCCCGATAATTCCGAGACTCCGCCACGTCACCCAGCCGGTAGCCGCCCAAATACCGATCGGATTCCAACAAGCGAACACGCGCAGGACAAAGCAGTTAGCATTTACCATTCGCTTCCACGATTTTCGCGACATTTGGTTCGGCAAACGAGAGTGTATTGCGGTTACGTGCAAGATTTTGACTTGAGTAGCCGGTAATTTGGCAAACAGGCTTATTGATATAAAGCCCTGTCATGAAAAAAAAACTGTCGAAATATTAAAATAAAAATTGTAAAACAAAAAAACATACACCACTGATTATTATCTTTACATATCAGACAAGCGGATTTATTATAGTAAAATAAATGTAATGACAATGTACTAAAGTGTCATTTGCATTTATTTTATTTAGATAAGAAAGGGACTTACGAGAGATAAAAAAATAAGGATTATTTACTCAATATCTCAACGTACCAAATTTAATAAAGCTATTCTTTTTTTTCGGGTTATAAATACTAATCTCTATCTATCTTACTATATGTGTTATACATGCGTAATAAAGTAATAGAGCAATAAAAAATTAACCCTAATACGTTTCGTTATTAAAAAACACGATTTTATATTTTTAACATTTCATTTGGTCTTGGTAAAAGCTGCACCCAGGAAGCTAAGATCGCCGGTATGATAGTAAAATATATTGATTAAAAAGAATTTAGAGTTTTACAAGACAAAATGAAATGTTGAAAATATATAAAATTGTGTTTTTTGATAAGATGAAAAACGGTATTTATGGTTAATTTTTTATTGCTCTATTACTTTATTACGCACGCACACACACACAGAGTAAGATAGATAGAGATTAGATTTTATAACCCGAAAAAAAAAAGAAGTTCGGAGCTTTATTAAATTTGGTACGCTTGACATATTCAGTAAATAATCCTTATTTTTTTATCTCTCGTAAGTCCTTTCTGAATATCAAGTAAATAAATGCAAATGACACTTTAGTACATTGTCATTAAATTTATTTTACTATGAGTATGAATCCGCTCTGTCTAAATGTAAAATAATAATATTCAGTGGTGTATGTTTTTTTGTTTTACAATTTTTATTTTAATATTTCGACAGTTTTTTTTTCATGACAGGGCTTTATATCAGTAAGCCTGTTTGCCAAATTACCGGCTACTCAAGTCAAAATCTTGCACGTAACCGCAATACACTTTCGTTTGCCAACCAAATGTCGCGAAAATCGTGGAAGCGAATGGTAAATGACACTCGACTGCTTTGTCCTGCGCGTGTTCGCTTGTTGGAATCCGATCGGATTTGGGCGGCTACCCGCTGCGTGGTCAACCGTGGCGGAGTCTCGGATTTATCGGACACTCTGTTCGGATTATGCGGGTACTTCCAGGGGCCGGGATCTGTTGCCATTTTACCCAAACGATGAGCAGACTACGGTATTCGTATGATTTGAAACAAAGGAAAATAGGTTCACGTTTTGAAAACACGAACGTTGCAGTATTTTTTATGCATAATAAGTAAAATGGTATGTAAAAGTGGTCAAAACCTGGAACTCACTCAAAAAGTAGTAAAGAGTTTTTTTTTAATATTTTTAGTTAACTGTTAAAACCATCATTTATGAAAAAAACAGTGTTACTCATTCTAAGAAAATAAATTACATATGCATCACTGCTATGTAACAAAATTTTAAACGGTTATTAAAATGCACCAAGTTTATGACGCTGGTAATATACCAGTCTTCATCAGAGAAACTTAGTTTTTGTTATAGTTTTAGTTTTTGTTAAACTTAAAATCAGCTTTTGTTTTCACAGTTTCGCTCACAAAAAGCCAAGAAAACAATTTTACAAAAACTTTACTTTTCTTTTGCCAAAAGCAAATTGAATTGTTAAAAATTTTTCAATTCGCTTTTTTCATGTATATAAAATCAGATTATGTCTTAAGACGCGGAAGGCGTCAAATTTCGATCCCTATTTGGAGTGCAGGTGTGTGCGTTTTGCGTAAAGAAGCCGATTAGAGAGGTTGAAATCGTGTTTTGTCTTACGAGCGTTGCGCGTAACTCGGTAAGCCAACAACGGGGCACTTGTATCCGGAACCGCCAATTAGCCATTCGCATTATGTAAATTACCAAGGGTCATCCTCTGACCTTTTGTAAGCTTGCGCAATTCCGTGTCAAGAATAGAAACTGGCGGCGTTGGCTGGGCCGAAAGCGCTCAGTACCCCCCAAAAATCACCTCGGAAATGAAAATAACATGAGCTTTAAGGATGCTTTAGAAACTAATGAATGTAATTTTTGAAGGTTAAATTAAGCCGTTAGGTTATTAGGGTTTTTTTGTCTTATGCACCGACCTTAATACTTCAATTACAAACTATAAAAACCTATTTAAAAATTTAGTTCTTGGCGAAGTCCTGCAATAAAAACATTTTTCGTATGCATTTAAAAATTTTCATAAAAAATTTAAACAAATAAGTTTTTTTATCAAAAATAATAGAAGCGGCGGCTAAATAGAAGTGTTATTGTTTTAGTTTATTATTGAAAAGTATTTTTGGAATTTGTGAGCCTTCACGATTGTCAAAACCTCCCATTTTAACGGAAATTGTTCAGTGTTAATATTCTTTGCAGAGATATAACATTATAAGAATCACTTTTAGCCAATTAGTGCTTATGAAAAACGGAGATTTTTCATTCATTGGAGATTAATTTTTCGTCAAGCACTAATTGGCTAAAAGTGATTCTATTATCTCCTCCCACAACCATTCCCACAGAGCAAAACATATATGACGTGATCACGAATACTATAAGACATTTTGAGGGTCATTTGAGGGACATTATAAGACATTTTTTAAAACTTCATATACATATTAACTTGATTTCAGGCGGTACATAAAGGAAGGTTCAAAAATTTATTTTATCTGTTGGATTTTGTTTCAGTATTTAATGATTTACTATAATACTGTAATTTCTAACGATATATGTAGTTAAGTTATAAAAAAGCGTTAGTGAAGATATACAATAGAAATGAACATGAATGAATTATATTCTTGCTAATGCAAAGACGTCCTCGGTTTGTTTGGTAATTGGTAATGCAAAGACGTAATTCATTTTACTTACATAGTAAGAAGAAACAAACATGAGCAGATGTGTATGCAAGCCCTGTGAATTTTTTTCCACAACAACAAATACAACTGATTGTAAAAGATATAAAATAAAATCATTAAATGTTACTTTTAAGGTTGATTTACCTATATTTTTTCGATTGTTATTTACATTTATGATATAAAAACAGGTGATTTTATTTTGTTTTTTATCAAAATCACGTTCAATTTATCTGTCACAGTTAGGTGTAATATACGACAATTGAGACTTTTTTGTCATCAAACCACATTACGTCGTTACTCTGACACAAAGAGTCAAAAGCATCATAAAATGCTCATAACGGTGACTCTTTTTATAACTTAACACAGAAATAGTATAAACAAAATGAACCAGAGTCACTTTGATTTTAAAATGATTGTGACTCTTTGTGTCAAAGTAACGAGGATTAGTTTTTTCGGGGAGGGCAGAATGAACACCGTTCCACTCAGCGGGGCGATAATGAGTTGTTGAAAATGCGGAACTCGTTTCACAGCCCATCGGCTCCCGGGGCCATGGCCGATAGGATCCGATTACCCACCCCGCCCCCTCGGACGATCCATCCGTTTTTGTTACTACACAAATACCCGAACCGCCCCCGGTGATAATGGCGCGCTCGTGTTACATTTTTATTTCCACCGACGATTATAAAAGGCATTATTTTATTTCTCCGACGATTATAAAGCGAGCCGCCCGACGACCGCCGCCGGCGATTGTTGTGTTTTGTTATACAAATTAGGAATGGATATTTGGCGCGCGCTCCACTCCGCACCTCCTATTCTGACATTTGGCCGCTGACCCCGAAATCCACAGCCAAATAAGGGTTTTTGGATGTCGTTTTAATCCTGCCTCGTCCTACTAAAAGCCGCTAATTGACACGGAATTGCCTCCAATGTCATAATTGGAGGGGAAAAAGTTTGGAACGACAAATGGACAAGCAATCACTAGACGTGATTAAATCAGTTATTGGACGTTCATAAAATACAGAAGGCTCCAAATGACTTAATGCAATGTACATGTGTTATTAATTCTTACCAACAACAAAACTTTTTCTTCAAAATTAACACCAAATTTTTTTAGAAATATAAAAAACTCATTCATTTGATAACCTAAAATATTTGCGGTTATTTCTACTCAATTAATCGCAAATTTTTTAAATTAATAATATAATAAAATCTTAAAAGAAGAAGTTTAAGCAATGACTGATAAACTTGATTGAACAACGCATATGCTTTCAATTTTCACGGGCCCCGCGGCATACGATTGCATAAGGTAACTTTAAAATTTCTGTAGTAATGCAAAATCTTGATGTTTTAGTTAATACGCTTTAAAAATGAAATTATTTTGTATTCCAATGTTTCTTGACAGTTTTTGACTAAAGTTTTTATATACAAAATCGTGTCAACTGTCGATAAAAAAGATGTCTTTGTTGGTACCAAGAAAGATCTATTTTTTGTGGTAAACAGTAGTGAAATTTAGTATTTGCCACGTTATTTAGCAGGAATATAAAAAAACATTTAAATAATACATTTTCTGACAAATACGCAGTCTCGGAAACGGCATGAGCTTGCATAATACAGACAACTCTCGCGGTTCAGCAATTGCCAATGGTTAATGTGCTAAACGAGCGTCCTCACAATTGTTTAACGACTTCTGAACGAGCGATTGTCTGACTTAGATAAGATTATTCCTCGCTGCACCCACTGGAAAGGACACCCCGCCGGGTCGCTGAGACGCTAAGTACCCGTAAAGTTTGCCTGTTTGTATACTGTAGGGATTGTATCCCCAGGTCGTTTATTGTTCTTCCCTTCCACTTGTGGGAATAAAAGGAAAAATGCCGCGTTCCTTTACAGCTGTGAGACCGCTGCAATATATCAATACAACCAATAGTATGCAGAATTGTTTAAATTGGAATTTAAAAAAACGCAACAATAGTCTTTTGTTTTTTCAGTCTTCATTTTATTATCATAAGCGAAAGAAAATTAATACATTTTGCATATTATACAAAATAAATATTTAGCAAAAAATCAGTTAACAAAAGTACGAAACAGTTCTAAAAAAATTATATTTAAGTATTTTGAAATTTTCATACCAGATAATGAATTATAAAAAAATAAAAAAAGAGGTAGAATTATTAAAATGTTAATAAAACTAACTTTATGCACTGGCAACTTGAGTGTTTATCAGCCGTATTTATAAAACCGGAGAGCTCTCGTCGAGAGTGTCATGCACATCTCAAGACAATGGGCGTGCAAGCTTTTTTGCTTTTGTTACAAATGTAAATGCAAGTTTAAGTTAATTGAAAGTGAAAATTTTTATAAAAGTTTACTGATTTTACAATTAATTTGAGATTTAATAACGGAAATTTAATCTGTATATTTAGTTTCAAGCTAGTTTCAAATTTCGGTAGATTGTTATATTGACTATTGCTCACCTGGTTTTTCATTCGTTTTATATTCTTTATTACTGCTTTCAAATATACATTTTTATGATAAATAGAATGTCTCGTTTAAAAAATATATTTATTTCAGCTTTTTTTTTATCAAGTGCACATGTTTTTATGTTAAAGCAAACGAACACTACGTTATTTTGGCAAAATTTGTTTTGATTATTTATTAAACAAGCACTGTTTTTATTGCAGTTAATAACTGATAAAGCAACGAGGTCGATTATTATGGAGTTCGTAAAAAACGAACATCTATAGAGACACGACTTCAATCAAAACACTGAAGACATAAAATTTATAAAGTAAACAGACATAGAGATTTATAAATTTCATGAAACAATTTGTCCAGTAAGGGTAAAAATTTAAAAAAAATATCATGGCCAGTGTCTTTTCGTAAGTAGTTGTGTAGTTCGGCGGGCAAAAGATTTTAGCGGTAAATTCGGCACGCTTTATGAAAATAAGTAGCTTGGATCTCTTGAAAAGTATAAATATTTGAACTTGCTATGGGCCACTTGGTGCTTGCACAAGCGCTCAACGGCCCTTCTCATTAATCATCCTCCCATTCATAAGCAGAAGTATGAAATATGACCATCTCACTTCCAACCCGGGAGCCTCCATAGCGGCCCTTTTGACGCCCCTCCATAAAACTGTTCTTGAGACGAGATTAAGGGGTTAGATTTAGCACCTTAAGTACACATTCGCATATGGGGATCTATCATCTCCCAATTGACAATCCGTCTTTGTCAAGCTACTTTTTTAATTTGCTTTAAACAGCTCTTCGACCGACTTGCAAAGAAACCATGCACTGAAAACACAAAAACATAACCAAACTTTTTTCCAAAATTTATGAAAAATATCGATTTTATATATATAATAATATTGTTAATTTAATTTATAATTCACAGCTTCTATGTTATGGAAGTTCATTTTCAGTTTAAGCATAAGAGCGCGAGGAATTCAAATTGAAGAAAGAGAAAAAAAGATGAAAAATTTTACGGAAAAATGACATTTAGGAGAAAAGCTTATTAATTTAAGATTGCATTTTTTCGAAAAAATATAGTAAATATATCGAGTTTTTGTAGTGTAAAACAGTAAATATATTGAGTTTTTGTGGTGTAAAACATGGTTTTGAAGAAGAGTAAATTAATATAATGTTATTTCAAATAAAATAAAATGGTTTAAAATTGCGTTTGTTTTGATATATAAAAATGGTTTTTGAGTTATTTTATAAGTCGATTATAGGAATTTTTAAGCGATTTTAAGTTACTGTATTTTTAATATATTTGTAATATGTATATGCAGAGGACAGACGTAATTATTTTTAGGTATTTGAGGTAACCGTGGAAACTTAACGAAACAAAATATTTTTTGTGGTTCAAAAAAAAAACCCGCAATGCACTAATTACCTTCAGATTTTTTTAAAATGCTGTGAAGCAGCAAAAATATATGTCTGGGGTTGTTTTAATATTTCAGGTTATTCTGAGTGAAAAAGCAGTGTATTTTAATGGCTTTCTTGGGATATTCGAATTGTGGCACATTTTAGCCCTATATAAAAAGTTTAATTGAGTTTAATAAAACTTTAAGAGCTGAAAAATCGCGGCAAAAAATTTGGTTACAAGGAATGAGTAGGTTATGCAAATAGTGTAGAAATTGGTTGTTTTATTTTCACCGATCACAAACGGATTCAAAAGTTTCATCTTTCTGGGCCACGGTATACCCTAATATGAGAATATAAACTTCAAAATTTTGTTTATTGGTTTTTTAACCCAGTGCATCTAATCCATGTAAATTTTCCCGTCAAAAATGTCTAAATAAAACTTGTTTATTAGAATATAATGTTTAATAACAGGATTTCCATATTTTTGACTTGTTTCTAATTTATCCAATTTGGTCTTTTAATAATTTGTTCAAGCGTAAGGTGTAAAAAGTTCTTAGCGGATTTGTTTATCCGTAATTGACCTATATACATGCCAAAGAGCTGTATGTTCATATAGAGTCATTTATGTGTATTCAAGTATGTGAAAAATTCTTTATGTACAAATGTTTTGGTCCATATAATAAATTTGTACACGATTCAAAATAAACACAGTATAAAAACATAGCAAAACAAAATCACGGAGAAATATATGAGCACTTCCTAAAATTCGACTTTAATATCATCTAAAAATTTTAATTGATTTTTTATTATTTCAAAAATGGTTTAAAATTTATTAATAATTACTACTATGGTCGATGGTAAAAACATCGTATTATGAGCTTTTTTCGGTTTGCTGAGCACCTAAACGGCATTAATGAAATTCAACCATTTCCGGTAATTCCAAATAAAATAAAAAAGCCTGCAACTTCAACAAAAAAAAAATCACATCGACAAATAAATATTTTTAAACGCAGAGAAGAAGGAGAAGCAAAATGCAATTACTTCTTGGAGAAAATCAGTCAAAAAGGTTTTTTTATAATTCGTAAAAAAATTTTCACTGATTTCCCAAGAAAATTTTTAATGAATAGACACTTTTTGCAAATTTTTACTGATATAAATTATACAAATAATTTACCTATTGTTTACAAACTTAAATATAAGTTAAGGCCCTTAAATTTTATTCACACTAATAGAAACAAAATTATAAATATCAAACGCTAAAACTCGTACAAATATTTAAATTTTAAAAGCTTTTCTAATAATTTCAGTCCAAACATTTTTTGTTACTATAATTTAATCTAGGAATTTATTAGTTTTTATTCATTGAATATTGATATTAGTACTCCTATTGATATTGTTCCTTAAAAATAATCTATAATTCATTTTTGATCGCATCGTAAATTAAAAATAAACACTTTTTTAAATCACACTGTTTTAAAATAAAATAGCAAATTTAACATCCATAATTTACATAGGCAGGCGACGGTTGCATGGAAATTTGCCAATGTCCTTGAAATGCTGTTTCCGCACATGAATACGGAACAGTTCCATAGCCGCTCATTTGCTGATGAAGCGGAACAGAAAATCCAATGTCCAGATTATTGTTCCTTGGTGGTGTACAATTCAGACCTCGCGACATTTGGTTGGAAGTTCCTTCTGCCTGACTGGAAGATATAAATTGAGGATCAGAACTGTTCAAACCAGCGGCATCATAAGCCACCGGACCCATGTACCCGAATGATGAATCGGGACTGTTTTGATGAAAATGCTGGTGATGTGGGAAGCTCTCGCTGCGCTGGTGCGTATTTGTAATAGCGTTCAGCTCCGGAGATGAGTGGTCCGGCTGGTGAAATGGTAGTTTTTCAGATCGCTGGTCGAAGCCCAGCTCGGTGCTCATTTCCGAAGAGGGATCTTCTAGCTGGTGAAATTGGAACTTTTCCGGCACCAGCTGATCACCGAAAGAATGGAGTTGATGGTAGTCCGGGCTGCGAGTCAACCGTTTCAAATCCTCGTCGGGCATTTTCACCAGCTCCGCCAGCGTGGCTATGTAATTGTAGGCCATGCGCAAGGTTTCGATCTTGGTCAGTTTGCCTTCGTCAGGCAAGGCGGGCAGGGTGCAGCGAAGGCGCTCCAGAGCTCCGTTCAGCGAATGCATCCGATTTCGCTCGCGATCGTTCGCCTTGGCGCGACGGATTTTCCGTGATCGCAATAGGGTCTCTGGGCTTTTGGCTCGGGCCCGTGAGCGATATTTCCGTTTGGGCTTGCTGACTTTGACGTCGGCTGAGGTAGGCGGACCGCTGGGTTCGGATTTTATGTTCGCTTTGATATCGGTCTAAAATTCAATTGAATATAGTATAAAATCGTATAAAAATTTCATTCGGAACCAAGAAATCCCTTTATCAAATTTTGTAGGGCAGTCGGGTATTTATCATTTTTAAATGCATCATCTTTACAAGCGTGATTAAAAAATGTCACGCCTGTTTTTTATTGAATACAATGATTTGAAAAAATGATAAAACCAGGCAAAAAAAATTACGACTTACATCGAACTATACAGAAATTTACATTACTTATTTTTATGGAACTCCTAAGTGTGGTTCACACCGGAATGGCAGCTGGCGGGTGACAGCTAACGCGTGCGTTTAAATCGATATATCGATATATATCGATAAATATATATATATCGATAGATATCGATATATCGATAAGTCGATAAACCGTCATTGTTGCTGCGGGGTGAACTGTGGATGCTGTGCGTCACGTATCATCTGCCATTCCGTTGTGACCCGGTCCTAAGAATACTCATTCTGCATCTCAAACTTTGCCTGAAATGGTGCATTTAGAATTTACGATAGCAGTTTTATTAGCACTCATTATACTTACTATAATTTAATTAAACATTTAAACACTTTCTGTTCTGGATTCGAATGAGGTTTCAATCGATTCCTCAACTATACGATCATACAACAATATATAAAAGCACCAAAAAGCTTAAACTGCTTTATTAAAAACAATTTTTTTAATTCTTATATTTTTGATAGTTAGTAAAGTATACAAAACTCAAATAATAACAACACTTGCGAGTTTGAATTTTAGACTATACCTCGAGTGTACCCAACTACTCACATTAGTTTAGTTTTAAAACAAAAGTCACAATATATTTAATGAAGTTTGTTTTTGTAGTAGGAAAAAAAGGTGACTATGTTATATTAAAGCCAGCTTTGTACATATAAAGAGAAGTAATTATTTTTCAACATAATGATAGTAGATTCCCAAGACGTAAATTACACTACGTGAAATATTGCGAATTGCGATAAAAAGTGATATGGTAAATATTTTAAAGTTAATGCATAAAACCTCTTTTTAAATTTTTTAAAATTTTTTCATAAATTAAAATTTTTATAGATATAAATATAAATCTAAACAATTTACAGATAACAATAATTTATGACTTACTTCGTGAGAAGCGCTGATTTTCGATTCATTCATTATATGATATAAGGCGTGGTGGGATCTGATTTCGGCGTCCAAATTCAAATGAAGCGCGATATGAATGTAGGATGAGAAACTGATTTAAATAAAAATAAATTTTAATGATTTAAGATAATAAGCAGCCACACGAGACCGAATTCGGCAAAGAAACGCGCCGCACTACGGCTAATAAGAGTCAACCGCTTCCGAACAAATGAACGCACACGTTTGACCTTGTTTTACCGAAAATCTCCTTTTGTCGTCACCGATTTCCTCGGTGGGTGTGGCCTCTGTTGTACTGACCAATAAAAATCGACGGTACATTTTATTAAAGAATGATACATTTTAGTTGAAATTCAAACATTAATTAAAATATATTTCTGGTTTTTTTTTTACTTTTAAAATTAAACCACAAATGATATTTAAATAATCCAGAATTGTTACAAAATTTGATAATTTTGATCCAAAGTTTTTGTTTGCTATATGCTATCTTAGTATAGTAAAGACAATAATAAATTTTCCCAAATTAAAACACCCTGTTAAAATTGTTACATTTTTTAGAAATGCGGATTTTTGCCAAATTTCAGTAAATTCGAATTATTTAGCTACCACACAACACCAATAATGCATAAGCAATAAGAATTTAAGTAAGAAACCTCCTTTTCAACCTCAATATTGACTCAAAAGGCTACTGTCAGAACAGAAATTTGATCTGAAGCCAACAAGACGCATAGAAACAAGAATAAAATCTTATTATTTTGTGTGGAACACGAAAAAGTTTAAAAAAACTTTCAACTTGCATGCCTTGCTCTTTGGTTAAAAATTAAATTATTACTTTCATAGTCAGGGATTCCTTCCGTATTTTGTGACAAGGAAATTTTATCTAAATACTAATTTGAATAAACACACGAAATATAAAAGAAAAATAATAGCCCATTTTAGAGGTTGAGACTGAAGAATGAAGTCTAAAATATGTATTCAGTTCAGAACCAAAATTTAAGCTTAATTTGTTTCATTCCCAAACTTAGTTGGAAACTTATCTTTTTAAGTTTATCAATTATCTTATTTACGAATCGTTTTTAAGTTATCAATCGGTTCAAAGTTATTGTTATCGTGTTAATTCAATGTTTGGATGTGTTGAATTAGATTTTATTAATGCAACAAATAATTCTTTCTACGAATCGTCTTCGATGTCAAGATTCATAATTTGTTATTGTTTTATCGCTTTTAAACAAATGTTTTGTTGGACACATGAACGGCTTAATTTCCATAGTTTTTTTAAATAAATTATATCAGATAAGAAAGCTCCGGGTAATGAAGCTTATTTGCATCCGCACAATGGTCGCGGCACGCTTGGGTGCCCCGCAGTCGCAAGAGCAAACTTATCTTTGTATCTATTGTGATCTAATGCCCTTGTAACAAAGCGATAACGGCCTAATTAGCCACCAAGATTGCGCAAGGGGAAAGCGTGGAAACACCAAAATCAAAAAATGGTGGGCTAACCCTTCGTACAGTACTGTTTCAAGAATGCTTTACTTTAATAATAAAAAATCTTTCAAATATGCCAAATTGTGAAATTAGCAATTTAGTTGTTCATTTTTTTTTTGACATCAACATCAGTAAAAAAAAATTATTTTTTAAAACAAATAAAGTATTGTGTATTGAATTAATCTTATGAAATACACACGTAATAAAAGTCTTATTTCTTTAAGAATTTTAATAAAAAACTGACACGTAAAAATCAAAATACTAAATTTTGTGTATTTAATTTAAAAATTAAAAATTTACAATTTTATATATAAGGAACAATAGGAAATTTCGGGTGGAAGTAAAGTATTTTCTACCAATTTTTAAGCACTGTCATGAAATGAGTGTCATGTACAAGAATTAGACAAATAGCCGTATTGGGGCAAGTACATGTATGTTGTTATCTTAAATAATATAAAATCTTAATCATTTTATTTCAATGCTAATAATAATAAGTGATCAACCGATTTGAAACTTATTTAATCTGTTTCTCACTTTGGAAATTATAAACACGACTTAATAAGCTTTTTGCCATTTGTTGCTTACACCATAAAATAAATGTAAATGACCGCACTGCCACTAGGTCTTTTAAGGAAAAGTCAATTTTTAACATTTTGGGGGTAAGCTCGCGGACCCATCGTAAGCTCCTTACTACAAATAGAAAAAAAAACGTTAGCGCGCATAAGGAGATAAAATTACCACCTATTAGAATTACACGCACCTGGAGGTTTTTACTTTACGCTATAGGTTGATTATAAATATTTTTTTGTATTAAGATTTTATAAAAATGGACGCACATATCCTTTATCAATAACTTATAAATCTAATAACGCTTGACTCATTTAAAATATAGTTTTGGCTTTCCGATTGCGGTTTTACGTGGAGTTCGTTAAAAATGAAAACTGAAGAAGGATTTAAGTTTAAAAAACATTTCTTATGATAAATTTACTAATTTCTTCTCATAGTTATTTCGAGTGGTTGTGTGCGCGTGTGTTTTATGTGCTTATGTTAGCGTTCTAGCGTGATGTGTTATAGTACTATATATATACTGGAGAGATAAACTTGTTTCAACCTTAGCCTCGTGTAATATTTTATAATGTGCTGCAGGTAGTCTAATTTATTAAATAGTTATAAAAACAAACCTAAAATAAAATGAATACTCAAAATGTTTATTATTCAGTTATTAATCATTAAAAATAGTTAAATCTAAAAAATAATAAAAAATGGCGTTTTAAATAAGAAGTGTTTATCAAAATTAAATTTTTTTTTAATTAATATTGTATATTATTTTCAAGGGAATATTAGGATAAGTTTTTGGTTGCAGCACTAAAAGGAAGAATAAATTTTTTTGGAAACACAATTTGCAAAACACTTTTGATGACAACCGTCCGTGATAGAAAAAGTCCGTCATAATAATTCCGTTACGAGGACACCCGTTTGTCACGCACAATGACATCCGTTTGTCACTAATACAATTGTACACCCGTCCGTTCGCTGGTTGTAATTCGAATGTCCGCGTTTGTTGAAAATTAGATACCCACTTTTGAGTGCGATGATTTGTATTATTCATTTTTGGTTACTTATTTGCTTCAGAAATTGGTGCCTATATAATTGAAGCTATTTTTTTAGTTTTATGGGTCCAAATGAAAATATGACATCATATTTGCAAATTTTGATCCCGAAGCCTTTTCACTTCTTGACCAATTTTTATTTTTGTGTTAACTCAATTACAGGAGTTCTGTTTTTATTGTTTATTTATTAAATTTTTAATTCTGGATTTTTTTAGAAATAACCTCAATTTATTCATATATATTGTATTATTTTTTTAAATGTTGTAAATAAAAAATAAAATTAATATTATTACTAAAGCAACTTGTAAATCGCTTATTTTTTAGGAAAAAGCAAAAACCGCTTATCTTTTTAAGAAAAAGCAAAAAAAGGCATTATTTTAAATTAACATATTTTTACGGATTTTAAAACCCAATCTACACATCCAGACAGCCTTTGAGTTTGGATTTATACTTAATTTAAATTTTTAATCATCAAAAAACTTCATTATTCTATAGTACCGAAATTTAGATATTGCGGTTCTGTGTGTAATATGAAATATAAATCTAAACCAAGAAGTTTATGTGAAATCTAAACTTTAGCAACATTTATTAAATATAGAAAGAAATAAAATTACAATAAACAAAATAGTAACAATATTTTTTCCTGAAAATCTTTTGTATTTGCTATTTCTATAATCTGTTTTTAGTCAATCAAAAAAAAATGGTTCTGCTAATTATGATTTTGCAATATACAGCTAATAAAACAGATTTTTTGACGTATGTAACAACCGGAAAAAATCACAAAAGTTAATAAGGATTCCAAAAATATACAGAATGAAATCCAAAGACTTTATAATTCGTCAATGAAATATATCAAATGATAACAAAATAATATAACAAACATAAACTGTATATTATTTTCATGTAATAAAATGTAGACTTCTGAAAACGATTTGCGTTTATTGTTGTTGAAACGCAAAATCAAGTCGTTAAATTTTATTTTTGTTTCTAACAGCAAAATAAGAATATTAAATATGTATGAACATAAATTAAAATTTAAAAATGGCGTGTGATTTGTGAGAAAACATTAAACGATCAAAAATATGTATTTGTCCTGTATTAATTGTCTTTTTCTTATTTATGATATTAAAAAATAGTTTTTAAGCTCAATTTTCATTTTTTCTCATGCCTTTTTATTAGAATTCAAATATGTTGATTAAAACTTTGGTTTAAGTACAATGAATAGGGGTTTTTAATGTAGAAAGAGGGTACAATAACTACTAGCGCCAATCATATGTAGAGGGAAACTTGAGAAACAGCGAGCGACTAGTACATTTCACGGTTTAAAATATTTCAAATATTTATTGGTTCGACATCTCGACCCCTTCTCTTTAAAATCTCCTAAATACTTTTTAATATTACAAAAGCAAAAGCAGTTTTTGGGAATTTTTAGTTTTTTGCCACTTCGTAGGTAGAGCGCTGAAGGGCGCGCTTGATTTCCAGTTTTTAATGTTTCAATTACAGCAAATGCTTAATTTAAAAGTTTGGAATGGACTTTTTAAAATTAGGTTTTAAATTTTATTTAGTTTTACAACCAAAACATTGAAAAAACTCATGTAAGCTTAAAATTAGTTTCAAGGCACAAATTTCAACTTTAATTTTACTAATTTGAAATAATTGTTCACGAAATTACTATTTTAGTGATGATTTCTAACTATTATGACGTTTAATTAAAAAACCAAAATTTATCTAGCACAAACTGATATATTAAAGCCCTTCAATTGAAACATATCATCGTGTAGCAATTTTTATGAAGTAGCATCGTGTAGCAATTTTTATGAAGTAGCATCGTGTAGCAATTTTTATGAAGTATAGGTTTAAACTTAAGAAACTAAGAAAACTAAGATTTTTTCAAATTTTATTTTTTTTCTTTTTGTACCCTCTCTCATACAGTAAAAGACGCTTATTCAGAAAAAGAAAATTAATTGATGTATAAATGAATGATAACTTCATAAAAAATATAAATAAAATATTTATTAAATAAAACTAAAGAAATAGTTTTTTAGAAAATGTTTAAAAGCGTATACGGTGTGATAAAAATTAAAATGGTGTGGTGGAGAATTAAAAAAAGCCTTAGCCTTTTCCTGGTGGTTTTATTTGAGTCTTGCCTCAAACAAATTCCGTTTCAAATTATTATTGAAAAAAATTACGTTTAAAAAGCAACAACTTTAAAATTTTAAAGTTATACATTCATAAAATGTGTTAAAACCTAAAATATTTGAGCTTTTTAAAAAAGGAATATACTGCTCCTTTAAAGAATTTATTAGAAATATAAAAATATTAAAAAAATCTCCAAACGAATTTAAAAGTTCAAAAAATTATTATGTGTATAACTTTAAACTTATTTAAAAAATGTAGAAATAAAAATCAATTTAAAATCATATTATCTATCTTAATCATTTTAATTAAAGCTGTGAAAAACTACTCGTAAAACGCAAGATTTAGAGAACTTGAAGCCAAGAGAAATTGTACTCAGGCTTTTAAAGAAATATTTGGACAAAACACAGCTCAAGCTAATAAAAAGAGTCTTTAGCAGACTGAAACCAAATCCTTAAAATCAAGTTTAACCTTAATATAAATATTAATATTAATAAAATTTAACAAACCATTAAGTTTTAAATTTCTAAAATTTCTAAAATGAATTTGGCTTCTAGTTCCCTAGATCCCTAAGTTCGTACCCAATATAAAAGATTAGTATTAAGGTCTAGTTTTAGAATTCAAAAATATTGATTTGAATAAAAACAACTTAAATAGGAAAAACGATATATTTGCAATATTAAAAATTTATCCGGGCAATAATCCTTTAAGAAAGTTATACAGTTTAACACCCTGATTGAAAAGAATTATTCCTTTTTGCAGGTTTTCTAAAGGATTTCCTTTTTTCGGAGGCCCCTTTTTTGAAGGTGGTCGCGGTCTGGGCCTCGGAAAATTGGGAGATCTGGGTCCAGACTCTGACGCTGGTGGTACAGTTACTTTTCCGCCTAAAATATAAAAATAAAATTAGCAAACCTCATAAAACTTGACTACCATTGGATGCATTGAGAACTCCTATTGGATCTATTGGATTCACCAGAAACTTCAGTTTTTATTTACTGTTAGACTGTTTTAATATATGCTCCACGTCTTGTGTTACTTTTTTTCACGTCAGTACTTACGTTAAAATCCTTGATAATGATCTGTTTTATATGATCGAAACGTTGGAATAAACGTGTTTTAAAAAAAAGTTGCCATTTGGTAACTGGTTTTGTTGCGGTCCTGATTCAAAAACGAAGCGTTAAAGGATGTTGTTTCGATTCGTTTTGCATTTCCACCACATGCAGGCCAGGACGACAATACCTCACACAACTCTACACTAACATAATAAACACAAACACAATACCACACAGTTGGAAACTCTCCAACTACATTCCAATTCCAAAACCAAACAAAAACATCAACAACAGCCAATTTTTCACGCCCATTTCACTTATATCCGCACTCGCAAAAACTTTCAAAAAAATCATACTCCCATACATCACAAGCAACATACCAAACACAACATACCAACACGGTTTCAAAAAGCAACACTCCACAAACACAGCATTACAAACACTTTACACTCACATAGCAGCAGGTTTCAACAAACCAAAACCACCACACCGCACAGTTGTCGTAGCACTGGACATGTCCAAAGCTTTCGACACTGTCTATCACCACACACTCATGCACAAACTCGCACAAACACAAGTACCAACAACAATCAGAAAATTCATAAACAATTACATCAAAGGCCGCAAAGCATACACCACATACAACAATCACAAATCAAAAGAAAAACTCATAAAAACAGGAGTCCCACAAGGCTCCTGTCTATCACATACACTATTCAACATCTACACTGCAGACATTCCAGCACCACAACCAAATGTACACATATATACACACACATGTACACATGTACAAATGTACACACAAATAATCGAGTATGCCAGCACAGTCTGGGGCCCCACAATATCAAACACACAAGTTAACAAATTACAAACAATACAAAACACTGCTCTCAGGGTCGCAACAGGGCACACACACACATCATGCACACAGAGGCTAAAGTCCTCCCAATAGCAACACACATTCAACTCCACGCAAAACAAGCAAAATTGGCAGCCATGTACACAAACAATCCACTCAACTACTTAACACAATAACCTGCACCCAGCAGGCTCAAAAAGCAAAACAATATTTCATAACAACAACTACATAACAAACATTCCAACAGACATACAGAACAAAACTTACAAAGCACTAAAACAACAAATCCGTACAAACACAGTCACAAACCACATCAACAACACTCCAATAAACTCAATACTTCAAACAAAGGCACCAGCAATAAGCAACGAGGAAAATAATCTTTCTCGAAGGGTAAGGAGAACCTTCGCCCAACTCAGGGCGGGGAAATCTTCCTTCCTCTATTCTTACCTACACAAAATCAATCCTACACAATACACGTCACCAAATTGCCCGCTATGCAAAACACAATTACACACATAACAACATCTTTTTACATGTACACACATTAACACTTGGGACCAGAGGACCTTTGGGCTCACCCCACAGCGGTTGCTGATCTTCTCCAAGAGTGGGAAGAGGGTGAGCAAGGCGAGGAGCATACCAGATGGAACCAGCCAAGGTTGAACGAAACTCTGGTTTCTGGCAAAGGACAACAAACGTGTTTTAATAAATTTTGCATTTACACCATGTCTGAAACAAGCATTTCTCTTATGCTCTCCATTGTTTCATGTTGTTTATGAGTGTTATCATGATGAGTTTTGAATTCAACGGTTTGATTTTGAATATTGCCTGGGTTTCTTCTCTATTGAAACAATGTAACCAGGTGCCGTTTGAAATCGACTTTCTTTATGCACGTTAAAAAAATTTAGGTGAGACTGTTTGTAGAAAGCAACTGATGCTCAATTTAGAACGAGCATATTTAATAAAATCCTACCTTGGCCGATTTTTCCGTTCTTTCCGCCGCAGTCGTAAAGCTTGTTGATTTTCTCAATGTCCAAGTCGCTCATGTGGCTTCGCTGCCCGATGGAGACCCCGCGACGTTTCGGCACCAGGGTCTTCTGTCCGTTTCGAGAAAAGTAGTTGGACCCATAGTGCATGACACTACCGTAGTCGTAGGGGGTCAATTTCTCCACGGCCGATATACTGTTTTTTTGAAACTGATTGAAAAACGCGGGATGGATATTGTGGTAATTTACCTGAAAAATGAATTTATAATAAAAATTGTGGACTTTCTAGCCAGAAAACGAGTTGATCTGCTGATTTAAAAATAAATTAGAAATTTAAAACTGTTACTGGAATTTTGGTTGTTTATAACAGGACAAAAATAGAACCTACAAAATTTAAAAAAAGCCATAAAGTTAAAACTTGTTTTAAAAATCTTGGAAAAATGACGGTAATTTTACAGTACCAAAAAAAAGTTTTCAGAGCTGTGGTTTTCAGGTTCTAGCGTAGCCCCAGAGCTACAAAGTTTCGCTCTATTGTTGTATTAGTTTTTTATTAATTAGAAATTAATGTTATATTTCTGTAAAATAACATTTTTTCAAAGCTTATTAAAACGCTATAAATATATGCAAAATGCAACTAAAATACAACAAAATCAAGAATACACAGCAACATAAAACATATATAATATAGAATACATATAAAATAACATTATTATTTATTCTTGATAAAACTTATTCAAAGTTTAAAAACCATTTAGACTACTAATTTAATGAGTTCCTAGTTTTTAATCTGAATGTAGCTACGGAGCTACCGATATCTCCAGTTGAGTTTACCCAATGGTCCAAACTAAACCTAAAAAAGACTTGGATACTCGCAACAATTATCATCAGCTCATTTCACTCCCTTCTGAGCGTATGATATTGCTTTTTCGAAAATTTTGATAATTCATTTGAAAAAAACTATGGTTGAATTATATCTGGCTGACGCTGAAAATTAGAATGCAGACATGAGGGGACCAATTAAAATTGTGCGGTAATGACGTTTAAAAAAAAAATAAATAAGAACGCAGAATTTTTTTTAATTCCACCTTTTCACAAAATATACAAAAATTAACCAACTTTAGCCCTTAAAAATTTGCATTTAGGTTTCAAATTAAATAATTTGATAAATAATTTTTAAAATACAGTTTTTAATCTTTGTTATTAATCCGCTTTATTGAAAAATTTTGAATGTTTTTGTTGTTAAATAGTCGATTCAATACTGCAAATATCGCGGTCAGCTAGATTTTATCTGCCTATAAATATGTTTAAGAAATATCCTTTGAGTAGCTTCTTGTTGTACCTGTACAAATTTATCCCTATCATTTCGGCCCTGTTCGTGAAAGAATCCTGCGGAGTGCATGATTTCGTGAATGATCGTACCGTGTTGGAAACAGCCGTCATCCAAAGAAATGTCCTGTTTCCCACCGGCTCTCCCAACCATGGAATAACATCCTAAAATTTACATTGAAGCCTAAAATATTTCAAAATTTTCCGATATTTTGACATTGGGTTTTTTTTAAATTGTTCATAAAGTCGGTCACAGTAGAAAACATTGTTATTGTATTATGTTAATGTATGATTCAAGGAATATGTAGATTTAAATCAAATTATAATTTTTTTTACATTCGATTTTTTCTTAATTATTCTGTGCATAGAAAAAAATTATCTGTTTTTATTGTTTTTGTTTTTGTAAATTTTGCCAAAGTAAACTATCGTGTGGGGTTCCGCCATCAAAAAACACGTTGCATAACCCTTACCGGTCAGAGGCGTCAGATAGATATAGTCTTGTTGGTGCGTCCTGGGAACCATTCGCAAACACGTGTTGTCGTGGATATCATTTATGGCGGCGGCCAGTTTATTTCTGGCATTTTTTCCATATCGCATGCTAATTTCGTATGGGATTTCAGCGTCCGGCCAAAGACGATATCTTAAACTTTTAAAATTATTTTGCTTCAATCAAAATTAAATTGTTAGTTTAAATAAATACGAGAAAAAAGAATGGATTTTTTTATTATTACTCACATCACACACAATAACTTAAAATAAAGGATATGAACAAAATATTTCATGTTGACCTAAAAAATCACAATATTTTTTGCATCAACACATAAATTAGATTTATTTATTTTGCTTATAAAATTCCCAAATAAAAATTAGTTCAATAAAACAAGAATTCATTACTGAAAACTTCGTAAGAACAAGATTAAATTGAAAATAATATAATCTGCAAAATTTTATATAATGTAGTTCGGTTGTCATCTGTTTAATAATAGAATTATGACGTTTTAAAATTGCTATGCAAAAAAAATTTTACTCCAAGCAATTAATAAATAAAATATTGTTCTTTGAAAAAACTATAAATGTTTACTTAACGCAATTTTTTGTTACATAGTTTTACATTTTACTGATTTACTACTGAAACTTGTTCATAACTGTTATACCAATTTTTTAGTTTTACATATATTTAAAATAATGTTTTTAAAAATAGAAAACAATCAACCACTTAACCGGACATTTTTTTAAAATTATTGATTTTTTTGCGAACGCTGTTTTGAATGTACTGGACACCGCCGTCAAAGTGCGTGTGCTAACTCGACTGCAAGTCCTCCCTCCACTGTAACACTAATTTGTCTTAGAAGATTTGATGTCAAAGCAATTCATTTTGATTTCATTCATTTTTAACATTGAAAAAAGAACGTTCATAGTTTTAAAAACTTTAAGTCACAAAAGTAAATAAGAATCACAAGAAATCGAGTTGTAGGAAAAAAGAATAACACAATGCTAGAGGCATGCACTCTATTTTTTAGTATTTTTTTGTATCAGTTATACTACATACGCACGATAAATTGAACCCCGACTTTCTTTTTTCCTCAAAATAGAATATTTCTTAATTAAATTTTTGATCTTGTGAAATTTTACCGCGTATTACCTTGAAATCCACGTGCACATTTTTGTAACACTAATTAGTTTGTCTCATATTTATTGTTTGTTTTTTCAGTTTTGATCTAGTTTCACTTAATTTAAAACATTAAAAATAATACTATGCAATTGTAAATAGATTTTTCGAAGTAGGGTAGCTGACTTAATTTCGGCCACCTTTTTTTATTTTTTTAGATAAGTTTTTTCTTGTTTTTTCAATCGACCCAAAATTTGGTCTAAAAATCAAACGATAACTATTTTTGTTATTCCAGTACAAAATTTTAAAATTTCTGTTACAGTTAAATTTCAGTGGAGGTTTAAATTTTTTTATAGTGGTCAAAATTAAAGCGCGAGGCATTAACTTCGGCCACCTAGAAAAAACTGGCTATAACTATTCCCAAAACAAACGAACAATAAAAATTTTTAAAGGTTGCAAATTTATCGTTAGGTATTGTTCTTGGTACATATAACTTAATTTTTCCCGTTTGCCAACTTTAATAGTTATTAGCAAGACTTTAAATAATTATCTTAAAACTTTAAAAAAACAAGTTTTAATAACCTGTATTTTCCAACGATAGTCCAAACTCTCTCATTTAAAAGGAAATTTTTCAGTGTTAAACACCTTCACAGAGTTATGACCTTATAGAATTATTTTTAGCCATTTAGGGCTTCGGAAAAAATGAAGATCTTTCATTAATTGGAGATCCACTTATTTCCCAAGCGCTAATTGGCTAAAAGTGATTCTAACACCTCCTCTCACAACCATTACCACAGAGCAAAACATATATGACGTGATCACGAATACAATATGACATTTTGAGGGTCTTTAAAATCCTGACGTTTGTTGAATTTTTTTGGCTTGAATAAACGTCAAAATAAGTCAAATGAGCAAAAAATTTTTTTATAAATACGGTAGTACCATGATTTTTGAAAACAGCAAAAAACGGCAAGTTATTTCACCTAAATTAAAAAGTGGCCGAAATTAACAGAATCTTAAAGTGCGCAGCTAGTTAAACGGATTGCAAAGTGATTTTGAAGAAAATATCAAAACATGAAAATTAACAATTTTGAGCCTTAAATAAGATATTTTAAGATTATATAGAGCTTCGTTCTAAATTTGATGCAGTTTAAACACAAAGCAAAAATTAAAAAAAATCACAAAAAATTCACTTTTTGTACGATAATGTTGATAATGCGGAATAACAAAAATAAAAAAAATTTGCAAAACACTTTATTTAACATTCATCCAGTTACTTTTGTACTATATAGTTCTTTTGTGTTTTAAAAATAAGCCCATTTTTTAACACTCTAAATTAGTGGCCGAAATTAAGGCCTGGCCAAAATTAAGTCAGATACCCTATCCGTGTTTCTTCTCTCGCTAAAATAAGTTCCTAAACTTAACGACTACAAAATAAAAATCCATCAAGTTTAAGTCGAGTATGTTCTTTTTAAAACTTTTTGTGTTTATGTCAATGGGTATATAAAAGCTCACTAGATTTACCCCTTATAATACAGAATAAAAAAATTTCAACTGGCAATTTTGCGATTGCCACCAATAACAAAAAACTTTCTTTAATCTAGTTAAACTATATAATAGTGGGGTTTGCTCTCTTTTTTTCTGTCGGGGGTTTTTTTCCTCTTTTCCTTTTTTGGCCCGTGCTGTTTGCTTTTTCCTCTCCTTTCCTCGCTTTGCTCTTTTGTTTTTCTCTTTCCCCTTTTCTTCTTTTTTTTTTCCTTTTTCGTTTTTTTTTTTGTTAACTTATAATCATTTTTAACTAACAATAAAGGCTGGTTCATACTTATGTAAAAACGTCTTTTGGACAAAGTCCAAATGACGTTTTTACATACGTTAATACGCTGTGTTTGTCCTTTGGACTTTGTCCAAAGGACGTTTTTACATAAGTATGAACCAGCCTTAACATTTTTAGTACTAATAATCTTCTGCTTCTAGAACTCCTAGTTTTTTTGTTGTTTTTTTGTAAATAACTTTTGATTTCTATTTCTGATGCCAAGACTAATGTTAGAATTATATGACGCAAGGATTAAATTCGGTTTCAAAAACATGTTTCGCTAAACCGGATAATTGTAGTTTCTGAATAAGTAAAAAAAGCTGTTTTTCCTCCCTCGGAATCAGAGCGTGGATATATCTTTAAAGAAATCTTAATATTGAATTTATCATCGGGAACATCAATTAAAAAAATTACAATTCAGAAAAGTGTGAATGAAGCTTCCGTAAAATCAGTTGAAAATCGATTGGATTGCGAAAAAAACCTGTTGATCCAACAGTTTCGTCACAAATTTTAACATCTTAAAATAAACACATATAGAAAATGATTGGACAGGTTTTGAGTGGATCTTGTCTGTTTAATAAATATAAAAATTAAAGACATAATTTTAGTACTGTATTCTAATTTTTATTTTGTTTTTTTTTTGAACTTTTACTTTTAATGGTAGGTACTCTTAAAGCATGGTAGTCTAGATTACAAACCGTTAAATTTTTGTTCAAAATAATCTAAAAAAATTTTTAGCATTTTTTTGATAGTACATATTTGAAAAAAAAATTTTATCGCATAACAAAACAACAAACAATAGTAAAACATAACAAGACAACAAAATATCTAAAAATAGCTAATTCTTAGTTTAAAAAAAAACTAGAAATATACCTTACATCGGCAGCGGAACTTCCGGAATTGCTAAGTTGGGTTAATCCGGTCAGAAGACCAAGTAATCCATTTAAATCAAAAGATAAATCGGCTTGACGAGTAAATCCACGCACAGTATCCCTATCCAACCCATATATATCACCCTCTGAACGTTTGTTTAAAGACTTTGCCGTTTAATACAAAAAAATGCCGTTCTGTTAGTATAATTTCTAGTTTGAAAATAAATGAAAGAATATTATTTGAAATTGGTGCGTGCCTAAAATGACACTTATGTTTCGTTGAAAATATTTTGCACATCATTTATACATTGTACCAAACTTTTTCATGCCCTAAATAATTACTCTTGGTTCATACTACGTCTAAAGCTCAAAACCAAAAATAATATTTTGAGTAATTTAAAAACTTTTTATTTATTTTTCCTGTATTTTGGAATTTGGAGCTAAAGAAAAAATACAAACAGTTTCAAAACTTAAAAAAACTAGCAATAAATAATTTTCCTAAAATATAAATTTTTAGTTTTGTCATTTACGCACTTTGAACGAGGTACGTATAATTTGGGCTTTACTTTGTTTAATAATGACGCGCTTTTTTAATTTTAAAATAGATATAAATCTGCGAGTGATAAGTATTTTGTGCCACTTAAAAAGTAAGGAAAAATTAGATAACAACAATATGCAAATGCAGTATGTCAATCCCATTTTTGTTTTGTTTTTTCAGTTTGCATAACTTTTATGACCAGGGTAAAAATCGATAAATAATAGAAAAAATGTGTAAAATAGATATAAATCTGCGCGTGATAAGTATTTTGTGCTACTTAAAAACCAAGGAAAAATTAGATAACAACAATATGCAAATGCAGTATGTCAATCCCTTTTTTCAATTTGCATAATTTTTATGACCAGGGTAAAAATCGATAAATAATAGAAAAAATGTGTAATGTTGGAAGTCACTCACAAGAAAATAAAATGATATATATGTACATATACATATTTATGTAGCACCTAGATTATCTAATTTATTTGAACATACGCACGTGAGTTTAACGGCGAAAAAGTCCAAACAACGTTCCAAGGAGGTCGCTTCTGAGCACCCTTTTAGGAATCCACGGCTCGTCTGGAACCTCGAATCTTCGAGCCTTTTTAAAATCCCCCTGGGTCAGCTTAGTGGCCACGTCTTGAATTCCGCGATTAATAAAAGTACGAACACCGTTTTCAATTTCCTGACGAATCCAGTTGCCTTAAATATTTGTTTGTTTTTTTTGCGCATGTCCATAGTCCGTGGTGCAGTGACAATGCGCTCGCCTGGCTAGCTAGCACGTTCAAGAAAAAACATACCGTCCTTACTCTGACACAATGAGTCAGAAATGCTCATAACTGTGACTCTTTTTTTAACTTAACAGACAAATAATCTAAACAAAATAAGTCAGAGTGACGTTGATTTTATAATGACTGTGACTCTTTGTGTCAGACTAGCAACGATACGTTAAATACGTAAAACTTTTTTTAAAGAACTATCAAGTCATGTTACTTAATCCGTCATAGTTTTCAAACTCACTCACTATTAATATTTTTTTTTATTATTTACTTATTATTTATTTAATACGATTTTTGAGTGAAAATGATTATTTATGAGCCTTTTTTTTCTGGTGGAAATTGAGCGTGCTGTGTCTTAAGGCTGGTTCATTCTTATGACAAAACGTCCTTTGGACAAAGTCCAAAGGACAAAAGTCCTTTGGACAAAGTCCAAAGGACTTTTGTGTTTGGATTTTTGTCCAAACACAGCGTCAAATCGTCCTTTGGATTTTGTCCAAAGGACGAAGTCCAAAGAACAACGTGTTCATACTTTTTGTCCTTTGGACTTTTTCCTTTGGATTTTGTCCTTTTGACTTTGTCTAAAGGAGAAATTTCAAGTAGCATTCATAGTTCGTCCAAAGGAAAAAGTCCGAAGGACGTTTTGGCTTGAATAGACACTTAAAAAACGATTCTTGTCATCTTTTTTTTTTGAAATTATTTTAATTATTAAAATGACGGAGTGTCTTGATTTGTACGCTATTTTAAGGACAACTAACAAAATAGCTCTATAAAACATTTTGGGTAAATATTAACATTATTTGCAAAGTTGGGATCGCCTTAACAAAATTGAGAAAAGAATTATTTGACTACTTAATATCTTAATATACTTTACCAGTATAAACAACGAATAATCCAAAAAATTACCAATCATTTTATCGAGTTGTCTTTTTCGTCGAGTACTTGTTGAGTGAGTGCCTAATACAAAACCGGCTGTAATAATTATAGCTATTTTAGTGAACATTTCGATACAATGTAATTTTCTAAATCGAGCTGATAGTTCAAGATTTATTGAACGCGGAAACAAAAATCAACAAAATTTGCATAGCAACGTTCGCTTACTAAAAAAAAGCTACCAAGTTCAGAAAAATATATAGTAGTTTTCGGTTTTTCCAAGAATGGCCAGGTAATTGAGTCGTTACAAACCATTTTCCATGTCTTATACTAACTATATTTCTGGTTTTTTTTAGCGAAGGGATTCCGGCGGCGGGCGCGCTATTGTCATTAAGGGCAGATTTGGGTGTCGCAAATGGCCGGTGGCGAAGTTTCGGATCTTACACGTCTAGTTCGTAGTTGGAAAGTTGTTTTTCTTGTTCTTAGGGCGAAGCAGAGATCTTACTCCCACGTTTTGAATCATACGCATATTATTCCAAGTTTGTTGTAAAAATTAAAGGAATCTCTAAAACGCTATTAAATTAAATTGAAGTGTGAAATTATTACGACCGGCGGCTGTTTTGTTTGTACATCTGCCATTCATCTTACACAATTTTTTAAGACTTTTTGATAAAAATAATAAAAATATTTTGCAAGTTTTAATCCAAAATTCCTCTAAGTTTTGAGTAAAACTTTAAAATTATTTACATTTCTTGCTTACAGTTAGGTCGGATTCCTAAGTTCCCAAAATAGTTTCAGTTTAAGCAATGGTAAAAAAAGGTAAAAGGGTCTTTTAGCAAGAAGTGAAAAGGCGCTTCTGAAGCAATAAATTTTAATAAAAACTCAAAATGGCGTTTGACCATCTAGTTATAAATAAAATACCATACACTAACTTTTCTTGATTATGATCGCGTTTTTAACTCGGAACTCCAATCGTGTTTTGCTGTTTTGAATATAAAAAAAACCATACACTAACTTTTCTTGATTATGATCGCGTTTTTGACTCGGAACTCCAATCGTGTTTTGCTGTTTTGAATATAAAAAAACTAGTGCAGGTCCTCCGGAGGCAGTATGTAACTTAGCATTTGGGAAATTTGGGGACTTAGAGCCGCCAAAATGGGAACTTAAACCTTGAATTTAATTAAATATATGTTAAAGTTTCATTTACTTTAGGCTCTAATTTCCTAACTTAGGCTTCGTCTTAACCTAAATTAGGAACTTAAGTTTTCAAGTTCCGCACCTACTTCTCCAAGCTAACTATTTTCGGCTTCAAGTTTTTTTGGTTCCGTTAAAAACCCCCGTGGAATAATATATAGTTTTAAAGCTCTTGACGTGTTGATTTCAAAAATATAAAAATGTTTCTCTAGTTTCGTCGATACTACGGCAAAATGAGCCACACTGCCATTATAAAACACATGTGACTGTGACTCATTTATTAGTTAATAGATTGCTGTTTGAAACATAAAACGAGTCACAGTCGAATATATTTATTGTGGTTCTTTTTGCCGTAGTAACGACCATTTGTCGGATAAACAATATACAGACCCCTTTGTACCCCCAAAAGTTTAGGATGTTTTAATTTTTTTTTATTTTTTTTAAAATTTTTCTTAGCTGTATTTATGTTTATACAAAACCTCTGACCAAGTTGATTCCAAAAATATATATTTTACCCCCATAATTTATATGTTTTCCCGGTTTCACCTTAAACTTTTCAAAATCAAAAATGAACTGTATTTTTGCCAATTTTATTTTTTAAGTCTTTTTTTAGATAACATAAAAAATCTTGACGAGCTGATTCAAAAAAAAAAAAAAAATTTTTTTAAATAAATTAAGTGGTTACTTTTCTGCAACCACAGAATATCTCCCCAAATTTTACATTGTCGATTTTTACATTGCACTACTGAGTTTATACTGTGTTTTAAGCCAACGGTCACGTTGATTTTTAAAATATTATATAGTTCCAAAGAATGTTACCTTTTCCTTTGTTTATCCCATTTTTATATACCATGGTCTCTCCCAAAACTTTACACGAGTAATTTTTGCCTTCTTCACTTACTATCTTTTAGTTTTTGTTTAATTCAATCCCACGGTCACGCTTATCACACTATAATATGATTTAAAAAAACATTTTAGCCAATGGTTTCTAATTTTTGTATCACTCTCGTCAAAGTACCCCCATTACTTTCGAGTTTATATTCTTTTAATAGCAATGCTGTACGTTGAACACAAAAAATTACTATCAAATTAACCCAAATAATCGATTAATTAATTAATCAAGCCAACGGTTATTTTTTTGCACACCACAAGGTAACCCCAAACAAATTGAGGCAGTAGCAAAAGGTAACATTTTAAAGGATTACCATCAAGGGGCTAAAGGCTGGTTCATACTTATGACAAAACGTCCTTTGGACAAAGTCCAAAGGACAAAAGTCCTTTGGAGAAAGTCCAAAGGACAAAAGTCCTTTGGACAAAGTCCAAATACAAATACAAATACAGCGTAAAACCGTCCTTTGGACAAAGTCCAAAGGACAAAATCCAAAGGACAACGTGTTCATACTTTTTGTCCTTTAGACTTTTCTTGGACGACAAATTCTAAGTAGAATTCATACTTCGTCCAAAGGAAAAAGTCCAAAGAACGTTTTGGCTTGTCCAAAGGACGTTTTGGCTTTTCTAAAATAGTCCTTTGGACTTTATCCAAAGGACGTTTTGTCATAAGTATGAACCAGCATTAAGGGTTCCAAAAGTTATGGCAAAAATTAGAAGGCAAAGTTTCACACAAACTTCTCTGGAGTCATTTTAGTGGTTCTAAACATATTTGAGCATTGTTAAAATAGATATTTAGTGTAAACAACGATTTTTGCATAATTCGTAAAAGTGAACTCACCCAAACCAGGCAGGTAAACCTTAGTAAAATATATAATGTTTGAGATCAAAAAAAATGTATAAAAAATTTTAAACGTAAGGAAAAGAGATAGGCATATGGTCAAAAGTTAAAGTTTTAGGTAAAAAACTTTTTTTCCAAATTTTTACAATTCATTGGCAACCCAAACCATTTTTCTGAAAAACTTTTTAGTTCAACAGATAGTGAACAGTCAAGCTAGCTTACCACAGAATATCAGAACTTTCTAGTTCAAAAATTATAAAATTCAAACTCAAGAAATCGAGACGATTGCCTCCATTATTTTGAAATTGATAATAAATATGTATTTTTTAGGGAATGGATGAACTATTAAGTTGAAAAAAAAACTTAAAAGATATTCAAATAATTTATTAACAAGATAAAAATTACTTTTTGATTCAAACAGACCTATTTACAAACTCTAGAAAATAGACGAACAGCAAACGACTTAATCCTATGTTACAAGCTAATAAATAACCTTGTTGATGTTGATGTTAGTAAATTTCTTTCAATTGATAAAACATCTAAAACACGCTCAAACGGCTTAAAATTAAAAAGGAAAAAAATTAATTTAGATCTAACCATAAACTTTTTTACAAATCGTAATATAAACATTAGGAATAAACTCCTAGCTGAAATTGTTTTAGCTCTCCCACTTGGTAGTTTTTAGATCAAAACTTTTCTCATTTTCATTTTAGTTTAAAAAAAAGTTTGAAACATCTAAATAGATTCTTTATTTTAAATTTTCTTAGTGACAAATATTTTTTTGTGTATTAAATCTATAACATTTATATTATTGTAATATGAAAATATTGCGTTTTTTCTTACTAACAAAATGTTGTATCTATTAGTGTTATATGACGTAACCTTTGCAACAATAAACTCTTACTTACTTACTTAATTACTAATTAAAACTTTTGTTTGTTTGTTTGCTTGTTTATTTAGATGTAATCAAATTGTTGTTAATATCATGTCTTTTGACTTAGCCAACCTAAATGTTTTTGTAACTAAAAATATTAGTATTTATCGGCCTTAATTAAGAAAATTTATCGGCCTCTTTTTACTGGCCATTGGCAGTTGACTAGGACTATAGCCATTTTTAAGTCTTTTAGCTTTCTATAATTTGTACAGATGTCGAGTTCCAGAGAACATCGCGTCGTTACTCTGACACAATGAGCCAGATGCGTCGTAAAATACTCGTAACTGTGACTCTTTTTATATCTTAATACCCAACTAATATAAACAAAATGAGTCAGAGTCACGTTGATTTTATAGTCATTGTGACTCTTTGTGTCAGAGTAACGACGATCGGTAACAAATAAAAAGATGGAGCAACATTTTTAAAATGAATAGAAAATTTTCAAGACGATCGGTATTTTTTTTTAAAGTAAAGGGAGTACTAAGAAATTTCCATATTGAAAAGCATCTGGTTTGTGTATTCAATGAATTTTTATTTTAAAAAATCGAAAATTTTTGTTCTCATTGTACGTAACAGATAATCTTATAGGATTTGCACAATAATGTAATATTATTTATTATGTAAGTAAACTAATATATTTTATTATAGCTTATAACAAATCGCCTGCGCAAAAATACATCGTAAAATTCTCAACATAAAAAACTAATATAAAAAATTGCAATAGCAAAACAATAAAACAAAAGCACAAAAATTCAATTGTTACAAGTATTTATTTATATTACTAAACTTTAGTTTTACTCAAGAAAAATTTTCAACTTTAATAACGACTAAATTTAATAATAGACATGTAAAAGCCTCGTCTTGTGGCTTCCGTTTTTTTAAATTTTGAATTTTGATTTATGTTTTTGTTAATTTTCTCCAAAAGGAATTGATTAAAATTATCCTCACTCCGCTAAAAGAATTCTAACTAAGCAGTTGTTTGAGTTTATAGTTCATATATTTTGTTTTTTGTTTGTTTAATTTTGCAAACGATTTTAAATTCGAAAATATTTTTATATATTTAGTTCACTAAACAGATTAAAAACTTGCACTTTCATTGGCATTCCAATTTTTGTAAAATTTATTTATTTTCGTTTTTATTTATATTATTTAAAAATGCAGTTTAAAACCAAAAGCTGTTTTCAGCTTAAAAAGTCTAAAATTGAATTATTTTATATTTTGCCAAACGCGTTGACATAAAAAAAACTAATACACGGAGCAGTTTATTATAAAAAAATCTGTCATTCTAGTTTTTATTTCTTAAAATATACTTATTTTTTAAAAATTAAATCCAATTTAAAACAAGTGATTTTCAAGCTGTAAAATAAACAAAAAAATAAGCTTCAAAAATAAAAAAAAAACTATCCTGGCTTCACTATAACATTATTTTGTACAAACCTAAAAAATTTTTATAAAAAATATACAAAAAATACAAAAAACAGAAAAAACAAACAAAATATTTTTAAAAGCGAAAATTTCAACAGCACAACTTGGAATTGATTCAGTGTAATTGTAGGCTTTTAAACGTTTAAAAATTCATAAAAAAACATTATTTAAAAAATCTATGGACGCGAAAAACTAATTTGAAAATCTATGGATGCGAAAAACTAATTTGAAGAAAGTCTATTTTTTATCTTCAAGTTTCATGTTTTGAAAGCATTGCAAATAAATAAAAAAAGTTTCATAGTTTACAAATTACTTTTCCTATGTATTTTAGTGTTCTCTGATCTCCGAAAAAATTCATGTATCTTAAAGTGTATCTGTGCATTCCAAAAAGTCTGTATCTGTGATTTTTATGTATCTGTGGTTTCCAAAACACATTCATGTATCTTGAAATGCTAATTGGACAAAAAAAACCAGCGACTGTTTCAAGTTCACAAAATCAAAAAGCTATTTGTGAGAAGAAGTCAGTTTTAACAGTTAATAGCGGGGTTACAATAAACCCTGCGTGAGTACTCGTTGATTCTCATCCCGTGGGGACACATTTTCTTCCCTTTGAGATCACGTATCGCCAAGCATGCGCTGGTTCGCAAAGCCGATCCTAAAGCTTTTGGAGATTTCCCTGCTCTTTTCGTTGCTAAATAAGAAAAATATACATATTGTATTAATTAAATTAAATAGGTGCACTTATCATAAAATGATACTATGCGTTAAAATTTAAATCAGGTGTCGTTCATTAAATAATTTTTTTTTAAATAAAGGTGCTTTTTGAAAACAAATATACCGAATGTTTATATTTTATACCTCGGTTTACCCATATGTGATTTCTTTTTCAAACAGGATTTTTGTTTATAAAAATATGAAACAAAAATCATGCTAAATTAGAATTAAGAGTAAGTTTTATATTCACAAAATTAATACTACGAATAAAAACTTAAAAGATAACATTTTCTGGTTGTGACCTATTTGTTCCTAGATTTTTGCCAAATACAAAAAATCCAAAAATTATATTGCAAATAAGTTATTTACATTAATAATATTATTTTATTTTACTGCATTATTAACAAAAATACTATATTTCAAAGCCAAAAAATATGGTTTTTGTAACGATTGAAAAGTTATAAAACTATAAAGATTCAAAATATAACCTTACTCATTTTTTATTATACCTAAGGCGGATAATCTACTAAGTATCGTCGTTAATACGACAAAAAGAGCCACAATGTGTATAAAACATCTGCAATTGTGACTCATTTTAAATTTCTTACAGTACCGTATCGACCACAGAATAAGTTACAGTCACGTGAGTTTTATTATGAGTGTGGCTCATTTTGCTGTAGTAACGACGGTATGCTGTATAAAGCAGGGAGGGAGGAATGTTTCTGGAAACGTACTGACTAGTAAAGTTCTAGTTCCGGGTTCTGGATGTTCTGGGCGAAATTTGATATTCCGGTTCCGGTTCCTGTTCCGAATTTTTGGAAAATCTCTATCCCGGTTCCAGTTCCGGTGTTCTGGGAATTCCGCAGTTCCGCCCATTACTAGCACTGACTGCTTAATATTGTTTTCTCCCTAGTCCTTATCATATTTTCCACATTTATTTTCCATTTTTGAAACTCAAAACTCCAACTGTTCATTACCCTTTCGGGTTTGCCTTTTGTCCAAGCTTTTTAAATTTTCTGAAACTGAGCTTGTATTGTCTCATTTTAAGAATGAATTAAATAGTAATTAAATTAAAATAGTCGTGAGACTAAAAGTTATACAAAACTTATCATTGTTTTTATTAATTACCTAAGCAGGATCTGCTCTGCTTGTGACATTTTCTGACGTCTTTTTGTTTGCACTTAAGATATCTGAACTGGTATCCCTTTCCTTTCTCCGAACATTTACTCCACCGAGTCCATTTGTTGCTCGCGACTTTGTCTTCTTTGAGAACGTCATCCTTAAAAAAGTAAAATATTCTTCGTTATAAAATATTCATTACCAGTTCCTGTTTTATGAATTAATTAAAAAAAGGCGTTGTACATTTATATGGAAATTCTACAACTTTGTTCTGTGCAATGTTTTTTTATAGGCACCTTGCACTGGAACTCGGTTCATGCATAAAATATGCAATATACATAAGCGTCACCATAATGGATAATTACCGTATTCCTACTTATCTTTCGTAGTATGCAGATCAACGGACGAAATTTCGCGCGCTTTCGATCGGTTGATCTGCATACTACGAAAGATAAGTAGAAGATACGGTAAATATCCATTATGGTGACGCTTATGTATTGTATACTATACTTCATGTATAAACCGTGTTCCAGTGCAAGGTGCCTATATAAAAAATTGGAGCGTGTAGTGTAATTAACCAAAGATAAACCATTTATAATAACAGTCTAAAACAAAATATATATATTTTAGGTAAATATACGTATATATTTTTGCTATGATAATCATGCATTTTATCTTTTTGATAATAAACAGTATAAAAATAATAATACTAAATTATATAATGAAAAATAAATAGTATTAAATGTTAAAATAGCTGTAAATTATCGTTAGAATTTAATACGATATGACTCCCATATTTTATTTGGTGAACAACTGTGAATACTTTGCTGTTTTTATTCAGCTCGGTTTAGCTAAGCATTTAGAGATAAAAAAATATTATTTAATAGCTCCCCAATAAAATCACAATCTTTGCACAAGATATACAAATTTGTACATAAAACATCATGATTTTTGAGCAATTTTTCGTACTTTGTAAGATACAACTTAAATATGGATAATTTTTAATTTTGAGATCTAGGACTATATTTATAGATATTTTAATAACGATTTTTAATTCAAGTTGTTTTATACAACCTTGTGAACCAGTTAAAGTAGAAATTGCGTACGCATTTATGTTGTCGCCTTTCTTTACTACGGCCAGTTCTGTTAAATTGCGTACGCATTTATGTTGTCGCCTTTCTTTACTACGGCCAGTTCTGTTAAATTGCGTACGCATTTATGTTGTCGCCTTTCTTTACTACGGTCAGTCCTGTTAAATTGCGGTACGATTTGACAGAAGTTTGGAACATAACGAAAGCAACGCATTAAGGTAAAAATTGGCATAGTGAAAGGCGACAACATGAGATGGTACCGTATTTCTTAAGCTGGTCGCCGAGATTTGTTCGAAACAACTTGGATTAGTGATATGTTTTATCAAAATAGTCCTATAAATTATATTCACTAAAAATAAAAATTATCCATATTTAAGTTGTATCTTTACGAAGTACGAAAATTATTGCCCAAAAATCATAATGTTTTATGTACAAATTATTATCTCTTGTTAGAAGATTGTGATTTTGTTAAATAATATTTTTTATACTCTGAATTCTGTAGCCTAACCCGACTGAATAAAAAACGAGCAAACTATTCACCAGTTGTTCACCAATTATCATATGGAATCATATAGTATTAATTATTAACGATAATTTACAGCTGTTTTAACATTTAGTACTATTTTATTTTTCATTCTATAATTTTAGTATTATTATTTTTATATCCTGTGTAATCTAGAAAGATAAAATGCATGATTATCATAGCAAAAATATATTATGTAATTTTACCTAAAATATATATTTTTTGTTTTAGATATGTTTATTATAAATGGTTATATATTTTCGTTAGTTACACTTTACACACTCCAATTTTTTATATAGGCACCTTGCTGGAACTACGGTTTATACATGAAGTATAGTAATATATCATAAGCGTCACCATAATGGATATTTCCCGTATCTTCTTATTATATTTCATAGTATGCAGATAAACAGATCGAAAGCACGAACTAAGGATTTCGTTTCGTTGATCTTCGAACTACGATAGGTACCGTGAATTGGGCTAGACGCCGTATGGTCAACACTTTTGTTATATATGCATATTTTTATGCATGAACCCAGTTCCAGTGCAAGGTGCCTAAAAAAACATTTGCACAGAACAAAGTTATAAATTTCCATATAATGTTACAACGCTTTTTAATTAATTCATAAAACAGGAAACTAGTAATGAATACCTTATAACGAAGAATATTTTACTTTTTAAAGAATAACATTCAAAGAAGACAAAGTCGCCGACCAACAAACTCGGTGGAGTAAATGTTGGGGAAAAAAAAAGGGTACTCAGATATCTTAAGTGCAACGAAAAGGAGTTAGGAATTTAGGTAATTAAATAAAAACAATGATAAGTTTTGTCTAACTTTTTAGTCTAGCGACTATTTAATTTAATTACTATTTAATTTTTTCTTTAAATGAGACGACAAGTTTCAGTTTCAGAAATTAAAAAGCTTGAACAAAAGCAAAAATTCGAAGGGTAATGAACAGTTGGAATTTTGAGTTTCAAAAATGCAAAATAAATGTGGAAAAAGAACTTGGGAGAAAAACAATATTAAGCAGTCAGTGTAGTGGGCGGAACTTGCCGAATTCCCGAAACACCGGAACTGAAACCGGGATTGAGATTTTCCAAAAATGCGGAACAACCGGAAATCGGAATCAAATTTAGCCAGAACATCCAGAACCCCTGAAACTTTATCAGTACGTTTCAGGAAATTTTCCCTCTGCTTATACAGCATACCGTCGTTACTACGGCAAAATGAGCCACACTCATAAAAATTAGTTGGTTGTCATTATTTTTGTAATTAAATACAATTACTATTAAGAAATTTCAAAATGGGTCACAATTGCAGATCTTTTACGCATTGTGGCTATTTTTGTCGTATTAACGACGATACTTGATACATCATCCGCTTTAGCTATAAATAAAAAATGAGTAAGGTTATATTTTGAAATACTGTAGTTTTATCATTTTTAAATATAGTTCACAAAAACCATATTTTTTTAACTTGAAATAGTATTTTTGTAATAATCATAAATAAAATAATATTATTAATGCTAAAATTTATTTGCAATATAATTTTTCGATTTTTTGTATTTGTAGCAAAAAAAGTGTCTAGGAACAAATAGGTCGCGACCGAAAATGTTATCTTAATTTTGTGGACAACCTCTTAATTCTAATTTAGTATGATTTTTGTTTCATATTTTTATAGACGAGTTGCCTCAATTCACATATGGGTAAACCCGAGGTATAAAATATCAACGTGCGATATATTTGTTTTCAAAAAACACCTTATTTGAAAAAAAAGTTATTTAATGAACGACACCTGATTTAAATTTGAACGCATAATTATCATTTATGATAATGTACATATTTAATTTAATTAATACAATATGTATATTTTCTTATTTAGCAACGAAAAGCAGAAATATCCAAAACTTTCCAATTCGGTTTACGAACCAGCGCATGACGTGGGTCTGAGGTTTTTGAATATCTCCCCAGCGGGATACAGAGATCAACGAGTACTCGCGCGGGGTTTATTGTGACCCCGCTACATTAACTGTTAAAACTGACTTCTCGGCAAATAGGCTTTTTGATTTTTCTGAACTTGAAACAGTCGCTGGGTTTTTGCAAAATTGCACATTTTTCAGATGTGTTTTGGAAACCGCAGATACATAAAAATCGCAGATCACGGTTTTTTGAATCACCGGTAGTTTTAAGATGCATGGAGCTTTTCAGAAGAACGCGAGAATACATAGGAAAAAGGAATTTTGTGAACTTTGAAACTTTTATTTATTTGCCAAATATACAAAACATGAAATTGGAAATAAAAAATAAACTTTCTTCAAATTAGTTTTTTCGCATCCGTGATTTTTCAAATTAGTTTTTTCGCGTCGAGTAATTTTTTAAATAATGTTTTTTTTCATGAATTTTTAAACGTTTAAAAGCCTACCGATTACACTGAAATCAATTTGCCAACTCTGTATTTTTCACTTTAAAAAAATTGTTGTTTTTTGTTTTTTTCTGTTTTTTTGTATTTTTTGTATATTTTTTATAAAAAATTTTTAGGTTTTGTTGCAATAATGTTATAGTTTTGAACCAGATATTTTTTATTTTTGAAGCTTATTTTTTTGTTTATTTTACAGCTTTGAAAATCACTTGTTTAATTTGGATTTATTTTTTTAAAAAATAAGTATATTTAAAAAATGAAAACTAGAATGACAGATTTTTTTTTATAATAAACTGTTGCATATCTAGTTTTTTTCTCAACACATTTTGTGTAAATTAATTAAATTTTAGACTTTTTAACAATTGAAAACAACTTTTTTGTTTTTAAACTGCATTTTTCAATATTATAATAAAAAACGAAAATAAATGATTTTACAAAAATTGGAATGCCAATAATGAAAGTCTAGAGATTTTTTTGGTCTCTTTTTAGTAAACTAAATACATAAATTATTTCGAATTTAAACGTTTTCAAAAATTAAAAACAAACAAACAAACAAAAAAACAAAAAAAATATATGAACTATAAAGTCAAACAACTGCTTAGTTCAAAAATTCTTAGCGGGGAATAAGGATAATTTCAATAAATTCCTTTTGGAGAAAATTAACAGAAACATAATCAAAATTCAAAATTAAGAAAAAACGGAAGTTCACAACAAGGCTTTTACATGTCTATTATTAAATTTAGTCGTTATTAAAGTTAAAAATTTTTCTTGAGTAAAACAAAGTTTAGTAATATGAATAGAGATGCTTATTTTAATTGGATTTTTTTGTGCTTTTGTTTTATTGTTTTTTTATTATTGCAATTTTTTATATTAGTTTTTTATGTTAAGTTTTGGATGAGTTTTGCGGCAGGCGATTTGTTATAAGCTATAGGTCAAATTTTATTCATTTTTTACTTAGTAATAAATAATATTACATTATTGTGCAAATCCTATAAGATTATCTGTTATTACCGTTTACAATGAGAAAAAATTTTCGATTTTTTAAAATAAAACTCATTAAATACACAAACCAGATGCTTTTCAATATGGAAATTTCTTAGTACTCCTTTTACTTTAAAAAAAAAAATGCCGATCGTCTTGAAAATTTTATACTCATTTTAAAAATGTTGCTCCATCTTTTTATTTGTTACCGATCGTAAAAAGAGTCACAATCGACTACTAAAATCAAACATGACTCTGACTCATTTTGTTTATATTAGTTGGGTATTAAGATAATAGAAAAGAGTCACAGTTTACAATTGTTTTACGACGCATCTGGCTCCATTGTGTCAGAGTAACGACGCGAAATGCTCTCTGGAACTCGACATCTATTTACAAATTATAGAAAGCTAAAAATTTAAAAATGGCTATAGTATTCATCAACTGCCAAAATAGCAGAGGCCAATAAATTTTCTTAATTAAGGCCGATAAATATTGATATTTTTTTCAGTTACAAAAACATTTTAGGTTGGCTAAGTCGAAAGACAGCA
>JASAMX010023340.1:0-12223 GCA_030248175.1 Microlaimidae sp. YZB2_3 | reverse complement strand
CCATGTTTGTTGTACTTCGTTCAGTTACGTATTGCTCTGGAAAGAATTTAAAACTGTTGTAGCCTTGTAGTGGAGCACTCTAAATACCAAAGTTGAGTTAGGTAGCTTTGGTATTAAAGGAGCAGTCCGTTTCGGGCGATATAGGAATTTGATTTGTGAGAGTGCTCCTTTAAGATTTTGACAATATTATCTATTTTATTTAAAACAAATTTTTTATTAGTACGTTTTTTATGTTTTCTAGTTTTTACAATATTGGAAGCCATTTTAATTTAGCAATTTCTGTTACATCTGGATGATTTTTAAAGTTTCTAGGTTAATTATCTTGAAGATATAGTTCCTAATAACCATTAATTTTGTCATTTTAACTGAAAGAAAAAGCTGTATTTAGAAACTTAAATTTAAAAGCTTCACGTTTTAAAAAATCGAATTTGAATTAAGTTCAAGCTTAATTAACTTAGTTAATTAGTTAGTTAATCTATTTTTAGGAAAAGGGGCTGAAAAAAGGGCTAAAGGCTATTTCCAAATTTTGTGGCTATCGCCCTGAAAAAAGGGCAAGAATTAGCCGAAAAGGGGCTAACCTGGCAACCCTGCCTTCGGTCGGTGTGTTTGGTGGGTCTGTGCGCTAATGTGAATTGAGTTAATGAAAGTTAGAATTTCAAGTCTTGCGGACGAATTGAGGCGGGACAAAAGACTAAGAGGATCCTAAAAGTGAACTACGAACGAAAATTAATTTAACGAACGAAAATTAATTGGTCCCACAGGCCACAACAAAATATAATTGCATGAAATTCAAATTGAATTTACGAAGCAAAATTAATTGGGTTAAAAACAAAAATTAATTGTATGAAAAAAAAATAATTTTACGAAAAAAAAATTAATTTTGCAAGAAAATATTAAATTGTTTTGGAACAAAAATTAAATAAGTAAAGAAAAAAATAATTATTGAACAAAAAAATTAATTAATGAAGAAAAAATTAATTGTTAACGAATAAAAATACTAAACAGACGCCATACATAATAAGGTTTTAGCTTAAGTTTTTTTAGGTTTTACTTAGAAAAAATAAATCTGATTTAAAATCAGCTTAAATTAGCTTTTTAAGCAAAAACAAATTTGTTGTCCATATTTTTGGTGGTCCATGTGACTTTCGAATGTATAAATTTTTGGTAAATTTTTAGATTTTCCGGACTTCCAGCAATGTTAAAACAAAGTTTTTATATTTAGCGTTTTATAAAAATTGTTATTTTGCCCCATATTATCAAAAATCGTGTTTTAATCATTTGTTAAAGTTTAAAATCGAGATCTTCAGGTTAGAATTAACCTAAAAGCATGTTTTTATTTAATGATGATTGTAGCGTGGAAATCTCTAATTGATTTTCGGTACACGTTTAGTACCTGTACCGTTGCTAATTTATCGTTAGATATTGTTTTTGGTACATACAAATTAATTTTTTCCCGTTCGCAAACTTTTTTAGTTATTATCAAGACTTTAAATATTTATGGCAAACCTTAAAAACACAAATTTTATTAACACAGGGTTTTTGTTAAATTTTTTTTGGCATGAAAAAATATTTCATGAAAAATGACAAAATTTCAATATAAAATCGCCTTTGTTACAGCCAGCCAACACTAAAGAAACCCTGGTAAAACTTTTATTCCACTTTATTGAGTTTTTTACATTTTTAACTTAAAAATAACAAAAAAACAAAATCTGTTTTAATTTCGGTCACTTTTCATGTTTTAAAAAAACAAAAACGAAATTCTTATAGGTCAAAAATGCGTCATAATTTTAGGGTACTTTTTCATTTTTTGGCTGGGGGGGCAAATCCTCCAATAAAAAAAAAGGGGAGGTGCGGAATTTCCAGACCCTGTACAGGACTGGAGCTATTTCCAACTGGAATAAATTAAGCTCCTCCCGAATTTCTTGAAAATCTGTTAAACAATTTAGACATGCACTTAATTCAATGTAATTTGTTTAATGTATAAAATTGGGTTTTTTGTGTGCTCAGTATTAGTGAGTGTTGTTGCTTTTTCTAAGGCATTGGCCTTATGAGTCATTTTGTCATTTTGTAGCAAAATAAAGTTTTCTTATTGCAAATAAACCTGTGTTGTAATTGGATCGCATAGTTTGCAAGACGTCTATCTATCAAGTATTATTAAATTAATTTGATTCACAATTTTTTGCATTTTTCAATTTTTTCTCTTCCTGTTTTTCTTTTTTTCCTGTTTACTGTTTTTTTGTTAAATTTGTTTTTTTGTTTATTTCTTGCTTCTTTGATCTATGATCTTTTAATTGTAGTGCTATTTGTAACCTTTTCTTTTCTTTTTTTGTTTGCTGAAAAATTAATGATTTGATTTAAAGCTTTAGTTTTTTTCCTGTTCATTTAGAATTTATATTTAAATATGTTATGTTAATCAACTCCACGTAATTTAACTAGTGTAAAAACTACTTTATAACATTTGACTTTTTTACAAATGACCTTCTAATAGAATGACATTCAGGTATTTTGACACTTGGCCTAATTAAACTTAGGGTTTATTTTTTCAAAGCCTAAGCGAACTCATAAATAAAAAGCTAAATTGATCTAGTCACTTATTAGTCGGAATGTCACAAGGTCATTTTACCACAATGCCATTTTTTTGAAAACCGGTCATTTTACCAAAAGTTTTTTTGAGATGAAGAAATTATTGATATACCTCTTTAATGTTTAATATAACCGACAAACATTTTTTTAGGTGTTTGAAAGACGGGGTTTGCCTTATTAACTAAACTATCAAATTTAAAAAAAAATTTTTTTGCTTGAATTCCCAAATCATGTCAGAACTACAGAAAATTCAAGAAGATCTAAAGTATTTGTCTCACCAGGTAGGAATTTTCAATAACTACGGTGGTTGGTCAGAATTTTTTGTATTGGACTTCAATGTGCCTTTTTAAAAATAAATTGCATGGTTTCAAGAGGTTATTGTTTTATAAGACCGCCTCCCGGTACACAGGCGATATTTTTTAAGCATAGGTGGGCAGCCTCTCGGATTTGGGGATGGGGGTACACCCGACCCCCGAAATTTTTTTGGGGGATGTCGGAGTGTCTCAAAAAAATTTTTGAGGTATACCTCAAATACCTTATTTTTAGCGTTTTTACTACTACTGGTACGTGGTACCCCCCAAATTTAGGGGAGGGGTGTCCAGGTTCCAGGGTACCCCCAAATTTTAGGGGGGAGGGGGGGGGGTGTCGGCTATAGTCGCGATTTTTTGGGGGGAGAGTATAACCCCCAACCCCCCTTCTGCCCACCTATGTTTTTAAGCTGTCTAATAATTCGAGAACAAAAACAGACGAATCTTTTTCCACAAACAATCTACAACTGGTGAAGATAAGAGATAAAAAATTATTTCTCGTATAAATACAATTAAGCATTTAAACAGTGTTAAAAACAAAGTGTTAATGCAACCCAGTTAAATTACAATAAAAAAAAAGACAAAAAACACCTTAAATAATTGTGCGCAGATCTGTGCACGGTCTGAAAATGCCCCCCCCGCTTTTTGGAGGATTCCTCCCGTTTTATTGCCTTTATTGCCCTCCCCCCGCCAAAAATGAAAAAGTTTCCTAAAATTATGACGCCATTTTTGATCTATAATGACGCCATCATCGCAAATTTTTTGCAGTTTTTAGCTTATTTCAATGTGTTTAAGCTATTTTAGACCTATTTTTACCTTATTTTCACTTTTTTTATCCTTTTTTTTCCTTTTCCCTTCTTTTTTCTTTTTTTATCTTTTTTTTGTTTTTCTCCCTTGCTTGCCACCTCCCGTTTTATTGCCCCCTCATAGATGTTTTTGGTCGGGTCCGCTGGGGGAGGGAATCCACCCCCGGGTGGAAGGCCAAAATTTTTTAGGGGGGGTGTCCAGGGGGGGAGGCCGGACCCCTCTGGCTTTTTAGGGGGAGGGGTCGACCCCGGGTGCGAAATTTCAAATTTAGGGGGGGGGCAGACCTGTGCACTGCCTCCCCCCCGGGGTTAAAACGGGGGGGCAATTCCAAAATGGAGGGGCACGGGGGGCAATTTTTTTGAAACGGGGGGAAAAAAAAAAAAAGCAAGCAAAGCAAGCAGAGGGGAAAGAAAAAAAAAGAGAAAAAAAGGAGAAAAAAAGAAGGGAAAAGGGAAAAAGGGACAAAAAAAAGCGAAAATAAGGTAAAAATAGGTCAAAATCGCTTAGAATACATTGAAATATGCTAAAAACTGCGAAAAATTCGCGATGATGGCGTCATCATAGGTCAAAAATGGCGTCATAATTTTAGGGTACTTTTTCATTTTTTGGCGGGGGGGGGGGAAAATAAAACGGGGGGGGGCAAATCCTCCAATAAAACGGGGGGGGGCATTTCCAGACCGTGCACAGGTCTGGGAGGGGGTCAGGGGGTCCAATTTTTAACTAAATTTTTTAACTCAATAATTTAGTTGTTTTTAGGTCTATTGAATTTCATGTACTAAAACCGCCTATTTAGGCCTAAAAAGTGTATTTAAACACTGTTTTTAACTAAAAAACCGTGTTTTTGACAGCAAATAAAAAAATATACTTCCAAATTGGTCGGGAGGGGGGGAGGGGGGAGGGGGGTCAAGCCGCACCGCTCTTGAGCTTTGAGGGAGGGAGGGGGGCTCTGGATTTTTTCTAGGGGGGGGGTCCAAAATTTTGGCTCTACGGGGGATGGGGGTGGACCCCTCTGTCCTCCCCAAAAACATCTAAGGCCAAAAGTTGCCCCCCCCCGTGCTCCCCCGGTTTTTGAATTGCCCCCCCCCCACCTCAATGAACCCCCGGGGGGGGCAGTGCACAGATTTGTGTACTTATTTATATATCACAAAAGAAGCCCTGGTTCGCCAGAAAAAATGAATAAAAGCTGTAAGTTGAAAGGTATTTTCTTAGTCATTTAGGGTCTAGCTGTAAGTTTATCACTGTTGCAGCTTTATTTTTTAAACTGATATATTGTCTTTTATTGCACTAACTTTTGTTTTAATATCCCAATATGCATATCTCATTTATTTGTATCTCTATTAAAAATAAAAAAACTGTGTTTCCTACGATTTAATTTACAATGTTTAATTTTAATCTTTTCGAAATACCCTACAGTTGAATTTTTTTAACAAAAACAGTTATCGGGATGGATTTAAATTTTCAAAACCATTTAGAACTTTATGGGGTTTAATATCGTTGTCACCACAATAATAACCGAAAAGATTAGAATGTCCACAAATATACACAGCGACGGTTGTACTAAAATTTTTTAATAACAGTGGTATTCGCATATGTCATTTTGCGTGCACGCATCTTTCTTTGTGCAATTTTTTTATTGCTAATACTTTTGCCTTTCTTGCAGCGACTGACGGGCGGGGAAAATAATAGCTTTATTTTTTCCAAAAAATGACACTGTTTTATAAATCGCACAGGAGACTTAAATGAAAAAAATGCGAAGATTTACCAGTTTTTTTGATTAAAAATTTGTTCACAGCCTGTTTGGTTATTTAAGTTTTTATTGCACTAAGCTTTATTTTCGATGTTACAGGTTTATCGAGTTCTAATGGCCCAACCGACATCGCCGTGTCTTTGCGACACGTGCCAACCTAAGAACGAAGAGCAGAACCAACTGTTGTACCAATCCGCCGCGTACCAGCGGAGCGGTGTCTACGCCCATCCCACTCCCCACCACATGCCGCCACCAACCTACGAGGGCAGCAACGACGACAACAGCATGGCGGTAAGATGCTTCACTATTTTGTAAAAAAAATTAGATGTCTTAGAAAAATGGTGAGCCTATCTCGCCAACGAAACGGGGCCGATTTGTCCGATTATTGGTACCCGAGATTGGCCGCAGGGAGGTACACCCCTCTTTCCCCTAAGGGCGAACTCCTGTCCCTTTCAGATGCCCAGTTTTGACATATCCACATAGTTTAGACATAGTTTTTTTTTGGTAAAAAAAACTTAACACATAAAAATCTTTGTTCGTAAATCTTATTTTGTTACTATTCAGTCAGCTTTTTACCATTTTAAAGCTTTTTAACGGAATTTTTCATCGAATATACACTGCGCAAAATTGTCGCATAATTCGACCCTTCCGTTAGCGAGCTCTTAGGTTTTTAATTTGCGTACTAGAAAAATTGTTTAATTTAAGGTGCGGTACCGCGTCAAACTTTTTGTCTTCGATTTTGATTATTTTTTTGTAAAAACCTTACCCCTGCCTTGCCCCCAATAGCCAAAAAAACTTTTTCATCAGAATATCTCCAGTGGTTCAGAAGATATGCATATGACCCTCCAAAAATGACGTTTTTCGATAATTCTTTATTTGAATGATTGCTTTATGGGTATTAAAATTTAAGTTACAAAATGTGCACACAAAGAAAGCGGCTATTTTTTACTTCAATTTGATACTTTAATTGTTAAGATTGGTGCAGTATTTGTTGAGATTTTATTGTGTTTTCCGTACAAAAAAACCAACGATTCTTTTCGCTAAAAACACGAAGTGTAGACAAAAATGTTGGGCAAACTTCATCAAATAACTGCCGTCGTTTGGTGTTTTTAACGAAAAAATCGGGGGTTTTTTTACAGGAAACGCAATATCTAGACAAATACTGCACCAATTTTAACGATTAAGGTCATCAGGATCAAGGGGTAAGGGGGGCACGGTGGGGCCCACCCATAGGTGTTTTTGGATAGGGGGGAGACAGAGGGGTCCAACCCCTTAGAGCCAAAATTTTGGACCCCCCCTAGAAAAAATCCAGGGGGCCCCTCCCCCCCCAGCTCGAGAGCTGTTCAGCCTGACCTGACCCCCCTAGCGAGGTCTGACCCCTCTCCCCCTCCCGACCAATTTGGAAGTATATTTTTTTATTTACTATCAAAAACACGGTTTTTTAGTTAAAAACAGCGTTTAAATACACTTTTTAGGCCTAAATAGGTGGTTTTAGTGCATAAATTCAATATTAGATTAGACCTAAAAACACTTAAATTATTGAGTTAAAAAAATTTTGTTAAAAAATTGAACCCCCTCACCCCCCTAAATTTAAAATCTCGCAACCAGGGTTGACCCCCCAAAAAATCCAGGGGATCCGGACCCCTCTGAACCCCCCTAAAAAATTTTGGCCTTCCATGGACCCCCCTATTGAACCCAACTAAAAACACCTATGGGCCCACCCTCTTGCTTCTAAATTTTGCCCCCCTCCTCTTCCCCCCAAATTTTCGAATTTTTTGCCCCTGACCCCCCTCTAGACTTTGAAATCTGACCCCCCTTCCCAGACCTGTGCACGGTCTGGAAATGCCCCCCCGTTTTATCGGAGGATTTGCCCCCCCATTTTATCCCCCGTTTTATTGCTTCCCCCCCGTTCTATTGCCCCCTCCCCCCGCCAAAAATGAAAAAGTACCCTAAAATTATGACGCCATTTTTGACATATGATGACGCCATCATCGTAATTTTTTGCAGTTTATAGCCTATTTCAATGTATTTTAAGCCATTTCAGACCAATTTTTACCTTATTTTCGCTTTTTTGTCCCTTTTTTATCTTTTCCCTTCTTTTTTCCCTTTTTTCTCTTTTTTTGTTTTTCTCCAATCTCCCCTGCTTGCCCCCCGTTTTATTGCCTCCCCCCGTTTCAAAAAAGTTGCCCCCCGTGCCCCCCATTTTAGAATTGCCCCCCCCCCGATAAAACCCGGGGGGCAGTGCACAGGTCTGCCTTCCCCCTGGAGAAAATTTTAGGTACTTTTATATACTAAATTTTCTTCCAAAAACGTGAATTTTAAACACCAATTCAGGTTTTTAAACTTTTTTTATACCAGAATATCGCTTTTTTATAACAATGTAGTATTATCCTATAAAAAGAAAAATTATTAAAGTTATTATGGTTTAAAACTATTTTGCTTTGGATAACGGAACCCCACCTAAGCCCCCTCTAGATTTTAAAATTTCGCACCCCGGGTCGACCCTCCCTAAAAAGCTAGGCGGGTCCGGACCCCCCTCCTAGAATTCAAAATTCGATTTACCCCGGGTAAACGACCCCCCCCCCCCCCTAGCCTCCCCGACCGTGCTAACATATGGACCCCCCCCCCCTCAGGGGCGTAGCCAGGATTTCGGAAAGGGGGGGGGTTGTACTCCAAATTTTCAAAATACTGTAAAAAAAGACATTAAAAAGGGTAAAAAATTTTTGCGCTTCGCGCTAAGTGATTCTTTTTGCTGTTATTTGCATTGTTTTTTAAATTAAACTTGAAAAAATTTTAGGTTTAAAAAGGTATAACATTAAAAATCGTGCGACAGCACGAAAAAATTTTCAAAAATTGTCTTTGAAATTCATTAGAAACATCACTTAAAAGTTGTAAAAAGGTATATAAATGTCGAGCGCTGAGCGGAGCGAAGCGCGAGAAAATTTTTTTAAAATTGTTCTCTTAGGACCCCCAAATTTTTACCTCCGCCAGCCCAAAAGGGGGGGGGTTACAACCCCCATACATGGGCACGCCCCCCCCCCCTGGGGGGCCCCCCTCTCCTTTCCCCCCCCCCTCGGAATCCCCCCCCCCCCTGGGATTTGGCTTTTTTGTTTAGATCCATACTCATGTTTTTACCCCTTTTTACCCAAATCCTTTTTATTGAGTCAAATATAAGTATTAAAGGGTTACTCTTTCTTTGAACACCCGCCGACCCCCTCTAGATTTCAAAATTTTGCACCCACTCCCCCCTAAAAGGCTAGTGGGGTCCGTAACCCTCCCATCATGGGCATTAATTCCTGAGAAGGGGGGTTTAACCTCCCCACTCAGAAGTGGGGAGGGGAAAAGTTAACCTCCCCAATTTTGGAAAAATGAAGAAAAAAAATGTGTTAAAAATGACTTCTAAGGTTCTAACTGCCCCCAAACTTAAATTTTGAGGTCAAAATAAAGGTTTTAAGCAATAAAAAGCTCAAAAATGCTATAAAAAGAGCTTTTTGACCTAAAATTAAGCGTTTTTTACCTATTTTTCCTTCAAAATCGAAAAACGATAGGGTAAAATGCACTTCAGAAAAAAAAACGATATGGGTATTTTGCGTTTATCGGATTTTATTTTAACCCCCTCCTAATTTGGGGTTCAACCCCCCCACTCCGGAAAAACTTGCCCATGTATGGTTACAACAACCTCCATAACCCCCCATGGCTACTCCCTTTTGGTACCCGCTCCTGGAATTCAAAATGCGATATACCCCGGTTAACCACTCCCCTCCCCTCACCTAGCTGTCGGAACGGTGCTCACCTATGATCAAGGTATCAAATTGAAGCAGAAAGTGCATAACCGCTTTCTTTGAGTGCATTATTTTGTATTTTAATATTTAATAGCCATTGAGCAATCTTTCAAGTACAGAATTGTCGAAAAACGCCATTTTTGAAGGGTCATACCTCCACTCCTGAACCACTGGAGTGGAGACTGGTGATATTGGGCTGTCGGGGGCAGAGGTATGGTTTTCGCAAAAAATAATCAAAATCGAAGATAAAAGGTTTGACTCGGTCGGTAGTCAGTCGGTACTGCATTTTTAAGTAAGCTCATTTGTTTTTATTTGATTACGCTTCTTTTGTGTACAAACTGCACATAGCACATAACGCATCGAAGACGCTTAGGTGAGGTGGTTGCTCTAGCTTGATGTTAAACATTCACGCCGAAAATGGTTGAAAAATTTAGTTTTGTGTTTTTTATACAAGAAAACGGAAAAGGCCACCTTAATTTAATAAAAAATCTCATATGTTTTTACGGTTTACCCAAAATTTTACGAAACGCGGGGTTGGCTGGCCGCAGAAGGCACACGGGCTCTATGCATAGGTAGGCAGCCTCCCGGATTTGGGGGGTATACTCGACCCCCGAAAATTAGAAGGGGGTGTCCCAAAATTTTGGGGGTATACCTCAAATACCCTATTTTTAGCGTTTTTAGTACTGGGACCCAAATTTTTTTGTGGGGGCAGTGGCGTGCCCAGGATTTCATTTGGGGGGGGGGGGCGGTCTGGGGGGGTAAATACTAACCCTGAAGGGGGTATGGGGGGCTAGAGCCCCCAGCGGGATCAAGGGGCAAAGCCCCTTATCAGGAGGGTCCGGGGGGCAGAATGCCCCCCGGGGAGAAAATTTTTAATTTAAGGAGCTAAAATACAATAGAAATTTTAATTCCAGATGATACTTATTACAAATTTTAAAGTTTTAATTTTATACCCATACATTTAAAACATGTGTTTAAACGTTAATAAAAGGATAATAGTGTTTATAGTAGTTTTATTAAACATGTATGCCTTAACTACTAAACGGGATAATCAATTTGAAATCGAAAAACTAAGATAAATTGTCAATTTAAACTACCCGCGTAAAAATTTTGGAATTTGGTTTTTTGACTATTAATATGGTCTTGGAAGGCATCAGGAAAGTTTCTGTATTAATAATAAAGAAAAAAATTTTTCTCTTCCAAAATTTAAAAAACGTAAGGGTCCCCCTTACGAAAAAATCCGGCTTCGCCGGATTTCGGGGGCGGGGCGGCCGCCCTCCCCCCCGCCCCCTCCCTGGGCACGCCACTGGGGGGGGGGGTGTCCGGGATACCCCCAAATTTTAGGGGGGTGTCGGCTATAATCGGGATTTTTTAGGGGGGTATAAACTATACATGGGCAAGTTGGTCTGGAGTGGAGGGGGTTAAACCCCAATTGGGGGGGGGGGTTAAAATCCGAGAAACGCAAAATACCCTTATTGTTTTTTTTTCTGGAGTGCATTTTACCCATATCGTTTTTAGATTTTGAAAGAAAAATAGGTAAAAAACGCTAATTTTAGGTCAAAAATCCCTTTTTATTGCATTTTTGAGCTTTTTATTGCCTAAAACATTCATTTTGACCTCAAAGCTTAAGTTTGAAAGCAGTTAGAAGTCATTTTAAAGACATTTTTTTCTTCATTTTTCCAAAATTGGGGGGGGGGTTAACCCTTTCTCCCTCCCTCACTTCTGAGTGGAGGAGGGGTTAAACCCCCTTTCTCAGAATTTGGGGGGTTAACCCCCCAAGCCCCCCTGCCCACCTATGACTGTCTGGGAGATCAGGGGCGTAGCCAGAATTTTGGAAAGGGGGGTTGCATTGCACTCCATATAAATTTTTCAAAAGAGGGTTGTAGGGGGTTGTACCTACTACAAATTTTCAAAATACCGTTAAAAGACAATAAAAAGGGTTAAAAATTTTCGCATTTCGCGCACAGTCGCTATTTTCGCATTTATTTGTACTGTTTTTTAAATTCAACGAAAAAAATTTAGTTTTAAAAACGTAACATTAAAAATCGCGCAACAGCGTGAAATTTTTTTTAAACATTTCATTAGCAAAAACATCACTTAAAAGCTATAAAAATGTATTAAAGTGTCGAGCGCTGAGCGGAGCGAAGCGAAGCGCGAGAAATTTTTTTAAAATTTCTTCCTTGTTAACCCCCAAATTTTTACTTTCGCTGCCCCAAAAAGAAAGGGGTTGCTACCCCTACAACCTCTCCCTGGCTACGCCCTTGCGGGAGATTAGGTTAAATTAAAAATAAATCATGCACTTAATACGGGTATAAATTTGATTAGTCGGTGGGCTCGGTTATTACCAGACGAAAATGCTTTATGCTCATTCTCTGGTATATATTTAGGACGAATCAAGACGAGCAGTTAGTTCTATTATTTCTGATTCTCCAGCTAGAGACGTGTGGTCAGATATTCTTAACAGCGATGGTAGCGCCACACAAGCGTCCTACTGCCAAAGAGTGGTAAAATGCTTCAAAATTTTAGAGTGTAAAGACGGTAAAAAAAAGGGAATTTTGGTTGTCAGTTCCCAATGCCGAACCCGACTATACCGATCCACCCATCCAACCAATACATAAGAAAGAAACCTCTTGTTGCCCTCAAGTGGTCTCCCTTCTTTGTGCTATTGTTTTGTTTATTTTTTTGATTTATCATTTTTTGATTGTCTAAGGCCAATAAAAACGTTGGTATCAAGTAATTTGACGGACTGTTCATTTATTGCATAATCGAAACATACATGGGCAAGTTGGTCCGGAGGGGGGTTAAACCCGGAATAAGGGGGGGGGTTAAAATCCGAGAAACGCGTTTTACCCATATTTTACCCATACCCATATTTTACCCGAAAGGAAATGAATTACAAAAAACGCTTATTTTAGGTCAAAAAGTTTTTTTATTGCATTTTTGAGCTTTTTAAAACATTTACTTTTAAAACTTTTAAAACATTCATTTTGAGCGTA
>JASAMX010023338.1:0-23919 GCA_030248175.1 Microlaimidae sp. YZB2_3 | reverse complement strand
TTTGTTGTTGCTTTTCGTTCAGTTACGTATTGCTTATAAAAAAGGTTTAGGTAACGGAAGCAAATAAGTAGGGTAACTGACTTAATTTCGGCCACCTTTTTTTTATTTTTTTGAATAAGTTTTTTCTGGCTTTTTCAATCAAACCAAAATTTGGCTTAAAAATCAAACAATAGCTATATTTGTTATTCCAGTGCAAAATTTTAAAATTTCTGTTACACTTAAAGATCAGTGTAGATTTAAAGTCTTCTTTTTATAGTGGCCGAAATTAAGGCGCGTGCCATTTATTTCGGCCACCTACAAAAAGCTGGCCATAACTATTGCTTAAACGAACAATAAAAATTTCTAAAGGTTGCAAATTTACCCTTAGGTATTGTTTTTGGTACATATAACTTAATTTTTCCCGTTTGCGAACTTTAATAGTTATAAGCAAGACTTCAGATAATTATGTCAAAACCTTAAAAAAACCAGTTTTAATAATTTGTATTTTTTGTTCAATTTTTATTTTTGGCTTAAAAACGTCAAAACAAAGTCAAACGAGCAAAAAAATTCTTTATAAATACGGTAGTACAATGATATTTAAAAACAGCAAAAAACCGCAGGTTCTTTCACCTAAATTTTCAGGTGGCCGAAATTAACGGAATCTTAAAATGCGCAGTTAGTTAAACGCATTGCAAAATGATTTTGAAGAAAATATCAAAACATGAAAATTAGCAACTTTGAGCCTTAAATAGAAGATATTTTAAGGTTTTATATTGCTCCGTTCTAAATTTGATGCAGTTTAAACACAAAGCGAAAATTAGGAAAATCACAAAAAATTAACTTTTTGTATGAAAATGTTGATAAGGCTGAATAACAAAAATAAAAAACTTTTGCAAAAACATTTTATTCAACATTAATCCAGTTACTTTTGTGCTAGTTCTTTTGTGTTTTAAAAATAAGCCAATTTTCTAACACCCTAAATTGGTGGCCGAAATTAAGGCGTGGCCGAAATTAAGTCAGTTACCCTAAATTAAAAAAACAAATATAAAACATTATAGGTTTGCTTAAATATAACAAACTTAATTCGTACCTAATCTGGAATAAATAAAGATTTAACCGAAAAATAAAGGTTTAACTGTCAAAATAACGTAGATTATAATAATTTTGTAATGTTTATAAAAAATTCTCTGATAATTACAGATTTTTTTAAAATTTACAAATACTAAAATTATTCAATTAAAATATGCATAAAATTTTTTTAAAATTAGTTTTAAAAGCATATTAATTCATTGTTCCTGAACTGTTCAAAATATGTTTTACAACTTTTTAACAGTATTTTTAAAACTATAAATTTACTGAAAGGGTTAAATTATGTTAATAACAATCTAAAAAACAGTAAAAACGACTACAACTAAAAACCCACAAAAATCCAAAAAATAATAATTTTTGAGAAAACTTTTTTCAATTTTTTTTATTTTATCTATAAAAAAATTTTAGGAATAAATTTGGGTTTTTTTAACTTTAAAAAGAATGTCTCTTTTATTTGCGGACTAGTTTGAAGTTGCAAAACTATTTAAAATTATTTTAAAATTACTTGATTAAAAAACGAATAAAAACATTTTAAAAGTAATCTAAAATCATCTCGAGTTATTACATTTACCTTGCAAGTGTTAAGGATAGAAAAACTTATATTTTGTGATGTTCAACAACCAATAGTAGCTATGGTCATACAATTTCCCAAATTTCTATTTTATGGATTTATAAAACACATTACAGGTATAAATTGAACGACAATCAGTACGGTTTCTTACACATTTTCAGATATTTTTTCTCGTACTTTTATTTATTAGTTCATTTTTAATTTGCTATTTAAAATTCCTAGGCGGACCTCCGGGCACCTTCCGCTTCGAAAATTTAAATAATATTTTCCTTCGTAACAACGACAGAACAAGCCAAAATGTGTATAAATTAGTGATGGCCGGAACTACGGAACCCCCGGAACACCGGAACCGGAACCAGAACTGGAATTGAGATTTTCCAAAAAAATTTGAAACAGGAACCGGAACCGGAATTGAGATTTTTGAAAAATCCGGAACAAGAATCGGAACCGTAATTTAAAATTTTGCCCGGAACATCCGGAACGAAGAACCGGAATTGCCTATCACACTGTGAAACCCCCGGAACACCGGAATCGGAACCAGAACCGGAATTGAGATTTTCCAAAAATCCGGAACATGAACCGGAACCGGAATTCCAAATTTTGCCCGGAACATCCGAAACCCAGAACCAGAGCTGCCCATCATTAGTATAAAATATATGCAATTGTGATTCATTTCAGATTTTAAACTTTTCCCTATTAAGTACAGAATGAGGTACAGTGATTTGTATTTTTAACAACTGTAAGTCATTTTGCTATATTAGCGACCTTTTACCCTAGATAGGTTCAATTGACAACAAGTTGTCTTGAACATTTTGCAAAAAAATCATATAGACACATCCCACTTAACTAAACTCCACTACAAAAATACAAAAATAAATAAAATACTGTGTTAAGTATATCCTGAGTCTCAAAAAGAAAATTCCAAAAGTTAGATGGGCGCTTTTTTTGGAAACGTGTTCCTGATATTTAAAAAAATCCGTAAAAATGTTTATACAAAATTAACAAATACTTGAAATGTCTGTTGCAATTAATTTCTTGTTCACTAAAACAATCATAACTTGTGCAATATTGAGGTTGTTTTAAAAACCAAACTTTTATTTTGTTTGTATTTAAACCAACAATAGAGTGGTGTTATTAAATATTCTATTTTGCTAGCTTTTATTTTTTTGGGATTGTGATTGCTAAATACAAATAAAATAAAATATTCTGAAAACACCTTTTTGTTGTTCGTTTATATAAATATAAACCGTCCGTTTGGTTTTTAAAATAATCCTCAATAATGCACAATTTATGACTGTTTTTGTGAGCAAAAGATTGCAGCATGTACTTTATATATTTGTAAATTTTCCATAAATTTTTTAGTGGTTTTTTTTTAAATTTTTAGGTACGCTTTAAAAAACGCGCACCTAATTAATTTATTGATTTTTATATTTTTGTTTGTGGAGCTCGGTTAGGGGGTGTGTCTATTAAACGAAATTTTTTTACAAATCCAGCACTATTTGTAAAACAACAACTAATTTTTAAAAGGTATAATTGTGTACAAATGATAAAGTTCAAACTAATATTAGATGGTTAAGCCTCGAAATTGTTAAAATGTACAGCTTCTAAACAAAACGATAATATTTTGGTTTTTAGGCAAAAAGTTTTTATACGTAGACACACACACTGATTTACTTTTAACTCTGGCTTGGGTGTTGTTGTGTTTTTGTTTTTTTTTTTTTGTTTGTTTTTTGTTTTGTGTGTTTTTTTTTTTTTTTTTTTTTTTTTTTTTATTTTTTTGTTTTTCTGTCTTTTTTAATAATTTTATATACTTTTTTCATATTAGATTTGTTCTCATTGTCATGTTTGTTACTTTCATTAAAGATAAATTCTATCAGGGTGAAAACAGATGAGTGGTAAAGTAACCACTCGTTCTGTGAGAAAATATCACGCGCAGAGAAACACATGACGCAGCTAAATAATAATTGGTTACATAACCACTGAAAACTTTTTTTTTTAAATTTTTCTCGCTCGCGGGTTTATTGTTTCATTCTGCCTGGCGGAGAGCGGTAACACCCTTTATTTCAGCCTGGAAGACTTAAAATTAGTAAAGTTAATAATAAAGTTGTTGAAATAAACGAATAAATTTTTTTAATCCTGAAATCTAGACCAGCGTCGATGAATCTAATTTGTGATTTTTTCTCAAATTAGATTTTTAAAAAATCCCTGTTATAACCAACTAAAACAAAAAATGAGTAAACAATTAGTGAGTGCTCTCAACGTGCCAATTTCAAAAATATAAGTTTTGCTCTAAAAAGTCGGGTAACCAAAATAAAGACCACTTTGTACCCTAAAATTCAGTACGGTGTGCTTTTATTATTTTTATTATTTATAAGCCGCTCTTATATTTCTTTGAAAAAATTGAAGAAAAAAATGTTTATTGCAAAAATATTAATTTTAAGTTAATATTTTTTATGGTTACCCGTAATATTGATATTTATTATATTAATTATTATATTACGTTTATTATATTACGTTAATATTTTTATACATACCTCCAAATTTGAAAAAATGGTAATTTTGTGTTAAGAGCATGTTTATATTTATGTGAAAGCCCTCAACATAATGACTTCAAAAATATATGGTTCATAAAATTTTCTTGAGTGGTTACCCATTTATAACACTCATAAATATAAACCCTAAAATTCTTAGAAGGTGAGTTTATTATAATACCGTCATGTCTGTACTCAAATGAAAGCTCTCAACATGTTAGTGTCAAAAATATCATTTTTGACTCAATCTACCCAATTGCTATCATATTTAAAACCCACGAAGTACCCCTACCAAAAAAAATTTTATGGGTTCATTTTTAAATATTTAATTAAAATCTGTCGTGTTTATACTTATTTTAAAACTTTCGACACGCTGGAGTCAAAATTATTTTTTTAACTCGATTCATCCAATGAATGTACTATATTAAAACCAACAATATACCCCCTAAAAATCATTGGGGATACTTAAATGTACTCCCTAAAAATCTTTGGGTCCGGTTGGTTGATAACACCTATTAACTTGATAGCAGAAAAAATGCGAGAACTTACTGTAAAAAAAAAAGTGTTATTGTAAAATTTTGCAGCGGCTTTTGATTGCGTAAATTTATCTTTTCGTAAGCATTACTGTTGATTCTGCTTCTAGACCCAGTTTTCCAATTAAATTGGAACTTCGGCTTAAAGCTGGGCTTGAACCAACGACCCTTCCCCTGAGCTAAACTAACCACATCAATATTTGGCTAAATCGGTCGGTTAAAAGTCGCTAGTTCAAGCCAAACTTCAACACCAATTTTTTTTAATTTAATTGGAAAAATGGGTCTTGAAGCAGAATCTGCAGTATTCTTAGCTAAATAACAAATTCGAAAAATTAAACGCCGTTGCAAAACTCTACAATAACACAGCAGTTCTCATTCTTTCTGCTATCATTTTATTAAACAACCTAATGGCAGGTTGCACAAATAAACAATAACAGCGCGAACTTTAAAACTTTAAACTTTAACTTTAACTTTAACTTAAAACTTTAACAGCGCGTTGTTCCACTACAACTTTAAAAGAATGAACTTAGCCAAATATTTCTGTGGCTTAGGTAGCTTAGTGGCAGAGCGTTCCCACAATGAGGGAAGGGTTGCTGGTTCAAGCCCAGCTGAAAGCCCCAACTTTTTTTAATATAATTAGAAAAGTAGGTTTTGAATCTACAGTAATATTTGATAAATAATAAATTTACAAAACCAAAAGCCGCTGAAAAATTCTACAGTACCAACTTAAAAAAAAACAATAGATATTTACTTATTGTTAGCTTGGTTTATGTTTTTGTTCTTTTTATTACACAATTATGAGAAAGGTATTATCTCCTACTTAATGAAACATTAGCTTTTGATTAAATTTATTTAAATATTTTTACATTTAAACACAATATTAAGAAATTAAAAATTTAAAGAAGAAAAATAATCCTTAAAATCAAGCATTAACATGGTTGAATTATCAGTAATATACGATAACAAATAGCAAAAAAAAAACAGAATGTGCGTGGTTAATGTAATTGCTTACGTAATAAGTGCTTTTTCATAAAGCGCCTAAACTCCACTTAAGGGCTGGTTTATACTTATGACAAAACGTCCTTTGGCAGAAGTCCAAAGGACTTTTGCCCTTTGGCCTTTGTCCAAAGAACAAAATCCAAAGGGAAAAGTCCAAAGGTAAATGTCCAAAGGACAAAATCCAAAGGATAACGTGTTCATACTTTTTTGTCCCTTGGACTTTTCCCTTTGGATTTTGGTCCCTTGGACTTTGTCCAAAGGACAAATTCTAAGTAGCGTTCATACTTCGTCCAAAGAAAAAAGTCCAAAGGACGTTTTGGTTTGTCCAAAGGACGTTTTGACTTTTGTAAAATTGTCCTTTGGACTTTGTCCAAAGGACGTTTTGTCATAAGTATGAACCAGCCCTAAGGCTGATTCACATCGGAGTGTCAGCTGACAAGTGACCCGTTCACACCGCAGCAACAATGAGAGTGTAATGATGTAAACGCCCTTCGAATGCCATTTGCCACTCTGGTGTGAACCAGCCCTTGTGGGATAACAACAAATTTATGGCAGTGGGGCTAATATATAGGTGTTTTTTTTCATAAGTCCTCAGCGCCTTTTAGTATAAGTAAACTAATTTAACTTTTATAATTTTTTAGTATAAACCAGTGGGGCTTTCTTTTGTAGGGTGTTGTTTCTGCTGTCCCGCCACGGTGTGTTTTTTATAGGGAGGTGCGTTTTTTCATAGTTCCTCAGCGTTTTTACACAATACGAAGATTTTTGCTCGGTTTTTTTAGAGTGTTTTTTCCTTTCTAATAAGTCACTTAGAAATTGACGAGCCATAACAATAGTTGTAATTTGTCGGATTTTTTTTAATATATTTTTTTGATTTCTCGGTTTTTTAAACAAAAACATTTAAACCTTAAATTTCATTTTTATAAAAATTTTAAGAAATATATTTAAGCTAAAGCATTACATATTTCTCAAACCCAACTTTAATAGTGGTTGAATAATGCCATTTCTATTAATTTTCTTTTTGTTCCTTATTTTGACGTTAATCTGTTATCCCGGAAAGCCCGAAAAGCTGAATAACTTTTGTTTTAAGGGTGCGTTCATTATTATGACAACACGTCCTTTGGACAAAGTCCAAAGGAAAAATACAGCGTATAAACGAATGTAAATACGTCCTTTAGACTTTGTCCAAAGGACGTTTTGTCATAAGTATGAACGCACCCTAATGGACCGTTGTTGACCAACGTGACTTAAAAAATTGGATAAGTAAATTGAATCCACTTTTACAATAATTGTTTGTAGGTATTTTTTGCCTTTTTTTGTAAAAAACGTTTTTTTGCTTCGTCGAAAATTGATAAAAAATTTTTCGACAATAAAAACCACATTTTTTACTATAAATGCGAGCTTTAGTTAAAAAGGTATAGAAGGGTGTTCGGTCGTAGGTCGCGTTGATTAGGAAACTCATCGTATCTCTATTCTCATTTTACAATAACGTTTTGAAAATAATATAAAAAATACGTCAAGCAAATGCTCATTAAATAAGCTTTCAGAATTGTAGCCATTTTTGACTGAATATTCAGTACTTTTATGAGAACTATATAAAAATCTCTTTTCAGTAATTTTTGACATAGTCTCAAAATTTTATAAAAAATTGTTTTTTACAGATCCTGAAAGAATACGCTATGGCATATTTTTTGATATAAGTAATGCATATTATAAATTGATATCTTAACTGGTATGAATTAAGCAAATAAACTTTAAAATCGGTGTTTTTTGAACAATAACAAGGAATTTTCGTCGAAAAACGGCCATTTTAAAATTTATTTTAAATTCAAAAATGAGCTTACATGTTTAACACTTTAACAAAAATTCGATTTTCGGTTGAGACGAGAGAGGCTACAAAAAAAACTAAAATTTGAAAAAATCGTAGTTTTCTTAGTTTTTTTTGTTTTAACCTATACTTAATTAAAATTGCTACACAATTATATGTTTCACTATGTTGAAGTGCTTTATTATATAAGTTTGTGCTAAATAAATTTTGTTTTTTGATCAAACATCACAATAGTTTGAAAGCATAACTAAGATAATAAATTTTGTAAACAATGATTTCGAATTAGCAAAAATAAAGTGCTTTGAAATTAATTTCAAACCTACGTAGGTTTTTTTAATGTTATGGTTGTAAAACTATTCAAAATTTAAAAAGTAATTTTAAAAAGAAAATTCCAATTTTTTTTAAATTAAAGCATTTTTGTAATTAAAATATTAAAAAACTGGAAACCAAGCGCGCCAGCAGCGCCGTACCTACGAAGCGACACAAAACTAAACTAAAAATCTCCAAAAATGCTTTCCGTTTCTAATATTTAGAAGTATTTAAGAAATTTTGAAGGGAAGAGGTCGAAATTTTGAATCAATGAATATTTGAAATATTTGAAACCCTAAAATGTACTAGTCGCTCGCTGTTTCTCAATTTCCCCCTGCATATGCTTGGCACTAGTAGCATTGTACCCTATTCCTACGCTAAAAAACTCTTATTCAAAACTAAAGGTAAACTCAACGTGGCTGCAACAGTTGTTCATTGGATTAAAAAATGCCCCCCATTAAGTAACCACTCAAATCACGAGAATCTGAAGTCACTTTACCAAACAAATGCTCTGAATTAAATAAAATTTATTTGGATGATAAAGTGACGTCAGATTCTCATGATTTGAATGGTTACTTAATGAAGGCATTTTTTAATCCAACGAACAACTGTTGCAGCCACGTTGGGTTTACCTTTAGTCTATAGTCACAAGAGTAATTTTTTCGATTTAGCGGATATTTTGTTGCGCTGTTCCAAGTGGTGCTCCCGCGTACTATGAAACCAATGTCTTAAAACTACTGTGATCCAGTGTTTCACCTATTATTCCACTTCTTTAATTGTTTTTGTATTATTAGAAAAAAATTACTCTCATAATCTGAAAAATTGTAATTGACGAATTTTACTAAAAAATAAATCATTCTTTATTAATTAATTAATCGTTTTATACATATATAACAACATTACTACATTGTTAATAACAGACTAACTGATAACGTTTTAACTGAAAATACTTTTTGTTGCAGTGTGAAACACACTTTTTTTAAACTATTTGCAGCATATCCAAACTGTAGAATCCATTTTGCATATAAGCATTCTAGTTACCCACCCCACTCTAGTCACGCAGTTTTTTTCTTTATTGCAAGTTATTGCAACGTGGAAAAAAAGAAATAAAAGTTAAGTAATTAGCAATTGTATTTTTCTTGTCACTGTAGTTACCGATAAAGTAAAAATTAATAAAATGATTAATAAATGCAACTAAAAATAAAGCTGAAAATTTTTTGTAGTAACCGAAATCATCTAATTTCCAAAAATTATATTGAGTCATCTGAAACATGCATACCACTAGCGAAAAATCAATAATTGAGGTATAACCATTGTTGGATTTGTAATACTGGCGTAATACCGAGCTATTTTTTGAATATTAGGTAGTACTGGTGAAACAAGCTTTTATGATGTGAAATGACAGGTTATTTTTAGATTGATTATCAATTTTTATAATTAGGAAATTGAGCACTGAAACATAAGTATAATAAAACAAAGTGCAACGATTGTTGATATTAATAAAAAGATTAATAGAGATTCCAAAATTTATTTTAAAGCTCAAAATTTTGACTATCGTAAAATATTCCAATAAAAATGACTTTAGTATAGTATTGCATAGCAACTGTATACGACAATATCACTGCGGGAAATAGAACTTCTTCAGCTCTTTTCGAAGTTCGGCGTTGCATCCCACATAGATAAGAAAGCGCAAAAAACTGTTCAGATTGACCATAGTGCTAATTAAATCTGTGCAAATCATGTAAAAGTCTGAGGCCACTGCCATTTCTGTGCCATCTGCCATTACAACTGTCACTAAAACACTAAATTGTATTATATTTTTAATCACATAGGTTTAAATACAAACGCTTTTAAAAACGTGCAAACCAACAAATAAACCATGGTGCATGGTTTTTTGTCAAATTTTCATAATTTTAAATTTTTCATAAATTTTAGAGCCTACTGTTAACAGAAATTAAATAAATTTAACGACAAATTCTCAAGGACTGTATATTAAATTACACACGATTTAGTAATTAAATCAAAAATATATAATATACTATAAACTATTATATATTTTTGATTACATTATTTTTTGTGTTGCCATTTCATAGAATTAAAAACATTGAAATTTGTTAGTAAAATACATGTGTAAAATGTGTTAAATACATGTGGTACAAACCACATTAAGCAATTTTCGTGCTACTAAGAAAATTAAGAAAACAACAGGATTTTAATCAAACTGGATACGAATCGAACAATTTAAATACATCAATTAAAAACTATGTTTGTGTCTAAAAATTAAATTGATAATATATTTGGGCACATAAATGACTTAATGATGTCAATCGTTTAGTTAAATAGTTGGCAAAAAAATATTGTATTAGTTATATAATAGTTTTTAGTAATTACTTATTTTTTAGCATAATTCCCACATTAAATTAAAGTAAACAAGTGTTCAATGTTTTAAATTTCTCACTAATTTTGAAAGCTTTTTTTATACTTTTTAATGCCCGAAAAACCAGAACCACAAGGTAAAATTGAAGCGTCATTTTATTTTTTTTTTAATTTTTCACCTTTTAACTTCAAAATGGCGTATAAAAACTTATCAGATAAAAAAACGTTATTGGATAACAAAAAATCGAGAATTTTGTTCTGTTGACACTGTGGCCAAATGTACACGTGGATTTTTATTCATTTTTTTTGATAAAAAACATCATAATCCATCGATATCACGAAAGTTAAATTAAGGTTTGGAAAGTTAAGTTTTGCGAGAAAAAAAAAATAAGCCAAAACAATTTACACCAAGCTTTCAAATTTCCTAAATCTTAAACTCAAAATGAGTAAGGAAATATTTGCACATTTTTCTAATTCTAAACTCGCCACGTCTTTTTTCTTAAACAGCTCAGTCAAACATTTGAAGTTTTAGAAAATTATTCTAAACTGCAGAAAAACTTTCCGGTGCAAACTACAGAAGTTTCTGAGTATTAAAAAAACCATAATAGACTAGTTCCAAAAAAGGGTTTTTTAGATTAGGAAGAGGGTACAATGACAACTAGCACCAATCATATGTAGGAAGAAAATTAAGAAACAGCGAGTGACTAATACAATAATTTTTGCGGTTTTAAATGTTTTAAATATTTTTTGGTTCAAAATTTCGACCCATTCCCTTCAAAATTTCTTAAATACTTCTTAATATTACAAAAACAAAAATATATTTTTGGGATTTTTAGTTTTTTGCCGCTTCGTAGGTACGGCGCTGCTAACGAACGCTCTTGGTTTTTCACCTTTTTAATGTTTCACTGTTTCAATTACAGAAAATACTCCTAAAAGTTTGGAATGTACTTTTTAAAATTAATTTGTTTTTTTTTTGCATTTTGATAGCTTATTATAAAAATAACATTAAAAAAACCTTAGAGCACAAAGGTTAGTTACAACCAGCAGTCAAACCTAATGTTTTATACGAAAAAAAACAAACAAATCTTTAATGGGGTTATTTATATATAAAATCAAAAAAAATCACAAGAACCATATTCGGAGGGAACCCATGCCATTACAAAATTTTTAATTTTCATTAAAAAAAATCACTTTCATCATAATTCCCAGCTTACTTAACAACATAATTTTAAATAGTTTTACAATCAAAACATTAAAAAAATATGTAGGTTTAAAATTAGTTTCAAAGCATAAATTTCAACTTTATTTTTGATAATTCGGAACAAAAATACAATTTAAGTGATGATTTTTATTTATTTTGATGTTTAATCAAAAAACCAAAATTTATTTAGCACAAACTGACATATTAAAGCACTTCAACATAGTGAAACATATAATCGTGTAGCAATTTTAATTAAGTATAGGTTTAAACTAAAGAAACTAAAAATCTACGATTTTTTCAAGTTTTATTCGTTTTGTACCTTCTCGCGAACAGTAAACGACGTTTATTCAGAACTGAATTTAGTTTATATTCAGAATTTTTTGTGTAAGAACGCTATTGTGTCTTTTTGTTTTTGTTTTAATCAATTTAACATAAGAATACAAATATCAATTACAAAATCACAAAAAAACTAATTTTTTTGGGAAAGTGTATGATTAATAAATCACCAAAAACTAAATAAAAGTATTTTTGTAGGTTTGGAAATTTGGAGGACATTAGGAAATTTGTTTTGGAGGATTCTAAATTTTAAGGACATTAAAAAATTTATTTTATCTTAGATAGAAAAAAACAAATAGTTTTTTTTTAATTTAAAAAATTACAGAGTAATTACTTAACGCGAGTAGAAATTTCGTAAAAAAAATTCCCTGAGAAATTTGATTTGTTTGGTATGGCCTAATTATGTTAATATTTTGAATAAACTATAATCCTAAGTTTTAATGAACGAGGTTTTGCTTCGGGCGCAGCCATTACCATTAATTGCTTGTCAGCGAGAATATCTCACTAAATAACTTTTTAGCATTGGTGATAAACATTTTCGGCATATAAAACTTTATATTAACAAGCACGGCGGTCAAAACCCTCCCATTTAAACGGAAGTTGTTCAGTGTTAAATATCTTTACAGAGTTGTTATATTATAGAATCACTTTTAGCCAATTAGCACTTAGGAAAAAAAGAGATCTCTCATTTATTCGAACTCAATTTTCCCCAAGTGCTAATTGGCTAAAACAGCTTCTTCCACAACCATTCCCACAGAGCAAAACATATATGACATTTTAAGGGTCCTTAAGGTCTCTCCGGACAGTTTTTATTGCAGAGCGTTCAGTAGTGAATCATTTGCAATAAGGAGCAAAAATTACCCATTTTTATTTACACGCGATTTATTTTTGAATTATTATACTTATAGAGTAGGTATTATAATATTTTAAGATATTCAAATGACGAAAATTTGACTAATTGTCGAAAAGCAGGCAACAAATTCTGTTTACAATAATGATATTTTTTGAATTTATGTGAAATAAATTTTAAAAATTATAAAAAATTTAAAAAAAAACATTATTAAAATCAAACAAAAATTATGGCCAAATATGTTTTCTGTTGGAATCGATCTCGGGACCTTTCAAATTTTGACGACGCGCTAACCGACTATGCCAATGGGTTGATGAGCTCTAAAAGCGATTTATAAACAAACCCTCTGAAATAAATCGGTAAAACACACGACAGAACTATTTATGCATTAAAAACTGTCCAGAGAGACCTTAAGAACCCTCAAAATGTCATATAGTATTCGTGATCACGTCATAAGTGTTTTGCTCTGTGGGAATGGTTGTAGGAGGAGCTGTTTAAGCCAATTAGCGCTTGGGAAAAAGTTGCTTCCTAATGAATGAGAGATCTTCATTTTTTTCCTAAGTGCTAATTAGCTAAAAGTAATGCTATAACATCATAACTCTATGTGAGGATATTTAACACTGAACAACTTCCGTTTAAATGGGAGGGTTTTGACCGCCGTGCTGGTTAATATAAAGTTTTATATGCCGAAAATGTTTATCACCAATGCTAAAAAGTTATTTAGTGAGATATTCTCGCTGACAAGCAATTAATGGTAATGGCTGCGCCCGAAGCAAAACCTCGTTCATTAAAACTTAGGATTATAGTTTATTCAAAATATTAACATAATTAGGACATACCAAACGAATTAAATTTCTCAGGGAATTTTTTATTTTACGAAATTTCTATTCGCGTTAAGTAATTACTCTTTAATTTTTTAAATTAAAAAAAACTATTTGTTTTTTTCTATCTAAGATAAAATAAATTTTTTAATGTCCTTAAAATTTAGAATCCTCCAAAACAAATTTCCTAATGTCCTCCAAATTTCCAAACCTACAAAAATACTTTTATTTAGTTTTTGGTGATTTATTAATCATACACTTTCCCAAAAAAATTAGTTTTTTTGTGATTTTGTAATTGATATTTGTATTCTTATGTTGAATTGATTAAAACAAAAACAAAAAGAAACAATAGCGTTCTTACACAAAAAATTCCGAATATAAACGTAATTCAGTTCTGAATAAACGTCGTTTACTGTTCGCGAGAAGGTACAAAACTAATAAAACTTCAAAAAAAACGTAGTTTTGTTAGTCTTTTTAGTTTAAGCCTATGCTTAATTATAATTGCCACACAATTATATGTTTCACTATGTTGAAATTCTTTAATAAATCAATTCGTGCTAAATAAATTTTGATTTTTTGATTAAACATCAAAATAATTAAAAATCATCACTTAAATAGTATTTTTGTTCCGAATTATCAAAAATAAAGTTGAAATTTATGCTTTGAAACTAATTTTAAACCTACATATGTTTTTTAATGTTTTGATTGTAAAAATATTTAAAATTATGTTGTTAAGTAAGCTGGGAATTTTGATGAAAGTTATTTTTTTTAATGAAAATTAAAAATTTTGTAATGGCATGGGTTCCCTCCAAATATGGTTCTTGTGATTTTTTTTGATTTTATATATAAATAACCCCATTAAAAATTTGTTTTTTTTTCGTATAAAACATTAGGTTTGACTGCTGGTTGTAACTAACCTTTGTGCTCTAAGGTTTTTTTAATGTTATTTTTATAATAAGCTATAAAAATGCAAAAAAAAAAAATTAATTTTAAAGGGTGAAATGGCGAGTGGTAAGTCTCGTTTTTAAAAATGTGGAACTGGCATATATGAATGGATTAGCTGAAACTTTTTTTTTTTTTTCGCTCGGGTTTTTTTTCTTCTTCCTGGCGGAGAGCGGTTGCCCTTATTTCGCCTGGAAGATTTAGCTTTAATCTCTAAGTACATTCCAAACTTTTAGATTAAGTATTTTCTGTAATTGAAACAGTGAAATATTAAAAAAGTGGAAAACCAAGAGCGTTCGTTAGCGCCGTACCTACGAAGCGGCAAAAAACTAAATTAAAAATCCCAAAAATATATTTTCGCTTTGTGAATATTAAGAAGTATTTAAGAAATTTTGAAGGGAAGGGGTCGAAATTTTGAACCAAAAAATATTTAAAAGATTTAAAACCGTAAAAAATATTGTATTAGTCACTCGCTGTTTTTTAATTTTCCCTGCATATGATTGGTGCTAGTTGTCATTGTACCCTCTTCCTAATCTAAAAAACCCTTTTTTGGAACTAGTATATTATGGTTTTTTAATACTCAGAAACTTCTGTAGTTTGCACAGGAAAGTTTTTCTGCAGTTTGGAATAATTTTCTAAAACTTCAAATGTTTGACTGAGCTGTTTAAGAAAAAAGAAGTAGCGAGTTTAGAATTAGAAAAATGTGCAAATATTTCCTTACTCATTTCGAGTTTAAGATTCAGGAAATTCGAAAGCCTGGTGTAAATTGTTTTGGGTCACTTTTTTTCTCACAAAACTTAACTTTCCAAACCTTAATTTAACTTTCGTGATATCGATGGATTATTATGTTTTTTATGAAAAAAAAAAAAGAATAAAAATCCACGTACTTTGGCCACAGTGTCAAAATTTGGCTTTGTCAACTTTGGCCAACAGGACAAAATCCTTGATTTTTTTTGTTATCTAATAGCGTTTTTTATCTGATAAGCTTTTATACGCCATTATGAGGTTAAAAGGTGAAAAATTAAAAAAAAAATAAAATGACGCTTCAATTTTACCTTGTAGTTCTTGTTTTTCGGGCATTAAAAAGTATAAAAAAAGGTTTCTAAACTAGTGAGAAATTTAAAATATTGAACCCTTGTTTACTTTAATTTAATGTGAGAATTATGCTAAAAAATAATTAATTACTAAAAACTATTATATAACTAATACAATATTTTTTCGCCAACTATTTAACTAAACGATTGACATCATTAAGTCATTTATGTGCCCAATTATATTATCAACTTTATTTTTAGACACAAACATAGTTTTTAATTGATGTATTTAAATTGTTCGATACGTATCCAGTTTGATTAAAATCCTGTTGTTTTCTTAATTTTCTTAGTAGCACGAAAATTTCTTAGTATGCGATGGTTTGTATAACATGTATTTAACACATTTTACACATGTATTTTACTTACGAATTGCAATATTTTTAATTCTATGAAATAGCAACACAAAAAATAATGTAATCAAAAATATATAATACTATATAGTATATTATATATTTTTGATATAATTACTAAATCGTGTGTAATTTGATATACAGACCTTGAGGATTTGTCGTTTAATTTATTTGATCTCTGTTGACTGTAGGCTCTAAAATTTATGAAAAATTTAAAATTATGAAATTTTGACAAAAAACCATGCACCATGGTTTATTTGTTGGTTTGCACGTTTTTAAAGCGATGAGTATTAGACCTATGTGTTAAAAATATAATACAATTTAGTGTTTTAGTGACAGTTGTTATGGCAGATGGCACAGAAATGGCAGTGGCCTCGAAAACTTCATGATTTTGCACGGATTTAATTAGCACTATGGTCAATCTGAACAGTTTTTTGCGCTTTCTTATCTATGTGGGATGCAACGCCGAACTTCGAAAAGAGCTGAAAAAGTTCTATTTCCCGCAGTGATATTGTCGTTTACAGTTGCTATGCAATACTATACTAAAGTCATTTTTATTGGAATATTTACGATTGTTAAAATTTTGAGCTTTAAAATAAATTTTGGAATCTCTATTAATCTTTTTATTAATATCAACAATCGTTATAATTGCACTTTATTTTATTATACTTATGTTTCAGTGCTCAATTTCCTAATTGTAAAAATTAATAATCAATCTAAAAATAACCTGTCATTTCACATCATAAAAGCTTGTTTTACCAGTACTACTTAATATTCAAAAAATAGGCTCGGTATTACGCCAATATTACAAATCAAACAATGGTGATACCTCAATTATGATTTTTCGCTAGTGGTATGCATGTTTGAGATGACTCAATATAATTTTTGGAAACTAGATGATTTCGGTTACGACAAAAAATTTTCAGCTTCATTTTTAGTTGCATTTATTAATCATTTTATTAATTTTTACTTTATCGGTAACCACAGTGACAAGGAAAATACAATTGCTAATTACTTAACTTTTATTTCTTTTTTTCTACGTTGCAATAACTTGCAATGAAGAAAAAAACTGCGTGACTAGAATGGGGTGGGTAACTAGCATGCATATATGCAAAATGGATTCTACAGGTTGGATATGCTGCAAATAGTTTAAAAAAAGTGTGTTTCACACTGCAACAAAAAGTATTTTCAGTTAAAACGTTATCAGTTAGTCTGTTATTAACAATGTAGTAATGTTGTTATATTTGTATAAAACGATTAATTAATCAATAAAGAATGATTTATTTTTTAGTAAAATTCGTCAATTACAATTTTTCAGATTATGAGAGTAATTTTTTCTAATAATACAAAAACAATTAAAGAAGTGGACTTATAGGTAAAACACTGGATCACAGTAGTTTTAAGACATTTGTTTCATAGTACACGGGAGCACCATTTGGAACAGCAAAACAAAATATCCGCTAAATCGAAAAAATTACTCTTGTGACTATAGACTAAAGGTAAACCCAACGTGGCTGCAACAGTTGTTCGTTGGATTAAAAAATGCCTTCATTAAGTAACCATTCAAATCATGAGAATCTGACGTCACTTTATCATCCAAATAAATTCGATTTAATACAGAGCATTTGTTTGGTAAAGTGACGTCAGATTCTCGTGATTTGAGTGGTTACTTAATGGGGGGCATTTTTTAATCCAACGAACAACTGTTGCAGTCACGTTGGGTTTACCTTTAGTTTTGAATAAGAGTTTTTTAGCGTAAGAATAGGGTACAATGCTACTAGTGCCAAGCATATGCAGGGGGGAAATTGAGAAACAGCGAGCGACTAGTACATTTTAGGGTTTCAAATATTTCAAATATTCATTGATTCAAAATTTCGACCCCTTCCCTTCAAAATTTCTTAAATACTTCTGAATATTAGAAACGGAAAGTATTTTTGGATATTTTTAATTTAGTTTTGTGCCGCTTCGTAGGTACGGCGCTGCTGGCGCGCTTGGTTTCCAGTTTTTTAATATTTTAATTGCAAAAATGCTTAATTTAAAAGTTTGGAATGGACTTTTTAAAATTAATTTTTAAGTTTTGAATAGTTTTACAAGCAAAACATTAAAAAAACTATGTAGGTTTAAAATTAGTTTAAAAGCACAAATTTTATCTTTATTTAAATTTAAAAAATTGGAATTTTCTTTTTAAAATTTCTTTTTAAATTTTGAATAGTTTTACAACCATAACATTAAAAAAACCTACGTAGGTTTGAAATTAATTTTAAAGCACTTTATTTTTGCTAATTCGAAATCATTGTTTACAAAATTTATTATCTTAGTGACAATTTCTGACTATTGTGATGTTTGATCAAAAAACCAAAATTTATTTAGCACAAACTTATATAATAAAGCACTTCAACATAGTGAAACATATAATTGTGTAGCAATTTTAATTAAGTATAGGTTTAAACTAAAAAAAACTAAGAAAACTACGATTTTTTCAAATTTTAGTTTTTTTTGTAGTTTCTCTCGTACAGTAAAGAACGATTAATCAGAACTAGTCCATAGAAAGCACTCTTCAACCGAAAACCGAATTTTGGTTAAAGTGTTAAACATGTAAGCTCATGTTTGAATTTAAAATAAATTTTAAAATGGCCGTTTTTCGACGAAAATTCCTTGTTATTGTTCAAAAAACGCCGATTTTAAAATTTATTTGCTTAATTCAAACCAGTTAAGATATCAATATATAATATACATTACTTATATCAAAAAATATGCCAGAGCGTATTCTTTCAGGATCTGTAAAAAACAATGCTTTTATCAAATTTTGAGACTACGTCAAAAATTACTGAAAAGAGATTTTTATATAGTTCAAATATCTCATAAAAGTACTGAGTATTCAGTCAAAAATGGCTACAATTCTGAAAGCTTATTTAATGAGCATTTGATTGACGTGTTTTTTATATTATTTCCAAAACCTTATTGTGAAATGAGAATAGAGATACGATAAGTTTCCTAATTGACGCGCGACTACGACCGAACACCTTTCTATACCTCTTTAACTAAAGCTCGTATTTATATTAAAAAATGTGGTTTTTATTGTCAAAAATTTTTTTATCAATTTTCGACGAAGCAAAAAAAACACGTTTTTTTGCGAATTTAAACGATACTCTCCCGTGTACACCATGGCCCCAGTTTTAATACCTACAAACAATTATTGTAAAAGTGGATTCAAGCTACTTATCCAATTTTTTAAGTCATGTCGGTCAACAACGGTCCATTAGGGTGTGTTCATACTTATGACAAAACGTCCTTTGGACAAAGTCTAAAGGACGTTTTTACATACGTTTATACGCTGTATTTGTCTTTTGGACTTTGTCCAAAGAACGTTTTGTCATAAATATGAACGCACCTTTAAAACAAAAGTTATTCAGCTTTCCGGGCTTTCCGGGATAACAGATTAACGTCAAAATAAGGAACAAAAGGAAAATTAATAGAAATGGCATTATTCAACCACTATTAAAGTCGGCTTTGAGAAATATGTTAAGTTTTAGCTTAAAAATATTTCTTAAGATGTTAAAATTTTTATAATATTAAAATTTAAGGCTTAAATGTTTTTGTTTTAAAAATCGAGAAATCAAAAAAATATATATATTTAAAATTACAAATTACAACTATTGTTATGGCTCGTCAATTTCTAATTGACTTATTAGAAAGGGAAAAAAAGTACCCTAAAAAAACCGAGCAAAAATCTTCATATTGTGTAAAAACGCTGAGAAACTATGAAAAAACGCATCTCCCTATAAAAAACACACCGTGGCGGGACAGCAAAAACAGCACCCTACAAAAGAAAGCCCCACTGGTTTATACTAAAAAATTATAAAAGTTAAATTAGTTTACTTATACTGAAACGCGCTGAGGACTTATGAAAAAAAAACACCTATATATTAGCCCCACTGCCATAAATTTGTTGTTATCCCACAAGGGCTGGTTCACACCAGAGTGGCAAATGGCATTCGAAGGGCGTTTACATCATTACACTGTCATTGTTGCTGCGGTGTGAACGGGTCACTTGTCAGCTGACACTCCGATGTGAATCAGCCTTAGGGCTGGTTCATACTTATGACAAAACGTCCTTTGGACAAAGTAAAAAGGACAATTTTACAAAAGCCAAAACGTCCTTTGGACAAACCAAAACGTCCTTTGGACTTTTTTCTTTATACGAAGTATGAACGCTACTTAGAATTTGTCCTTTGGACAAAGTCCAAAGGACCAAAATCCAAAGGGAAAAGTCCAAGGGACAAAAAAGTATGAACACGTTATCCTTTGGATTTTGTCCTTTGGACATTTACCTTTGGACTTTTCCCTTTGGATTTTGTTCTTTGGACAAAGGCCAAAGGGCAAAAGTCCTTTGGACTTCTGCCAAAGGACGTTTTGTCATAAGTATAAACCAGCCCTTAAGTGGAGTTTAGGCGCTTTATGAAAAAGCACTTATTACGTAAGCAATTACATTAACCACGCACATTCTGTTTTTTTTTTTTTGCTATTTGTTATCGTATATTACTGATAATTAAACCATGTTAATGCTTGATTTTAAGGATTATTTTTCTTTTTTAAATTTTTAATTTCTTAATATTGTGTTTAAAGGTAAAAATATTTAAATAAATTTAATCAAAAGCTAATGTTTCATTAAGTAGGAGATAATACCTTTCTCATAATTGTGTAATAAAAAAACAAAAACATAAACCAAGCTAACAATAAGTAAATATCTATTGTTTTTTTTTTAAGTTGGTACTGTAGAATTTTTCAGCGGCTTTTGGTTTTGTAAATTTATTATTTATCAAATATTACTGTAGATTCAAAACCTACTTTTCTAATTATATCAAAAAATTGGGGCTTTGAGCTGGGCTTGAACCAGCAACCCTTCCCTCATTGTGGGATTGCTCTGCCACTAAGCTACCTAAGCCACAGAAAAATTTGGCTAAGTTCATTCTTTTAAAGTTGTAGTGGAACAACGCGCTGTTAAAGTTTTAAGTTAAAGTTAAAGTTAAAGTTAAAGTTTAAATTTTTAAAGTTCGCGCTGTTATTGTTTATTTGTGCAACCTGCCATTAGGTTGTTTAATAAAATGATAGCAGAAAGAATGAGAACTGCTGTGTTATTGTAGAGTTTTGCAACGGCGTTTAATTTTTCGAATTTGTTATTTAGCTAAGAATACTGCAGATTCTGCTTCAAGACCCATTTTTCCAATTAAATTAAAAAAATTTGGTGTTGAAGTTTGGCTTGAACTAGCGACTTTTAACCGACCGATTTAGCCAAATATTGATGTGGTTAGTTTAGCTCAGGGGAAGGGTCGTTGGTTCAAGCCCAGCTCCAAGCCCCAAATTTCAATTTAATTGGAAAACTGGGTCTAGAAGCAGAATCAACAGTAATGCTTACGAAAAGATAAATTTACGCAATCAAAAGCCGCTGCAAAATTTTACAATAACACAGTAGTTCTCGCATTTTTTCTGCTATCAAGTTAATAGGTGTTATCAACCAACCGGACCCAAAGATTTTTAGGGAGTACATTTAAGTATCCCCAATGATTTTTAGGGGGTATATTGTTGGTTTTAAATATAGTACATTCATTGGATGAATCGAGTTAAAAAAATAATTTTGACTCCAGCGTGTCGAAAGTTTTAAAATAAGTATAAACACGACAGATTTTAATTAAATATTTAAAAATGAACCCATAAAATTTTTTTTGGTAGGGGTACTTCGTGGGTTTTAAATATGATAGCAATTGGGCAGATTGAGTCAAAAATGATATTTTTGACACTAACATGTTGAGAGCTTTCATTTGAGTACAGACATGACGGTATTATAATAAACTCACCTTCTAAGAATTTTAGGGTTTATATTTATGAGTGTTATAAATGGGTAACCACTCAAGAAAATTTTATGAACCATATATTTTTGAAGTCATTATGTTGAGGGCTTTCACATAAATATAAACATGCTCTTAACACAAAATTACCATTTTCAAATTTGGAGGTATGTATAAAAATATTAACGTAATATAATAAACGTAATATAATAATTAATATAATAAATATCGATATTACGGGTAACCATAAAAAATATTAACTTAAAATTAATATTTTTGCAATAAACATTTTTTTTTCAATTTTTTCAAAGAAATATAAGAGCGGCTTATAAATAATAAAAATAATAAAAGCACGCCGTACTGAATTCCAGGGTACAAAGTGGTGTTTATTTTGGTTACCCGACTTTTTAGAGCAAAACTTATATTTTTGAAATTGGCACGTTGAGAGCACTCACTAATTTTTTACTCATTTTTTGTTTTAGTTGGTTATAACAGGGATTTTTTAAAAATCTAATTTGAGAAAAAATCACAAATTAGATTCATCAACGCTGGTCTAGATTTCAGGATTAAAAAAATTTATTCGTTTATTTCAACAACTTTATTATTAACTTTACTAAAGCTTAAGTCTTCCAGGCTGAAATAAAGGGTGTTACCGCTCTCCGCCAGGCAGAATGAAACAATAAATCCGCGAGCGAGAAAAATTTTAAAAAAAAGTTTTCAGTGGTTATGTAACCAATTATTATTTAGCTGCGTCATGTGTTTCTCTGCGCGTGATATTTTCTCACAAAACGAGTGGTTACTTTACCACTCATCTGTTTTCACTCTGATCGAATTTATCTTTAATGAAAGTAACAAATATGACAATGAGAACAAATCTAATATGAGAGTTAAAAGTAAATCAGTGTGTGTGTCTACGTATAAAAACTTTTTGCCTAAAAACCAAAATATTATCGTTTTGTTTAGAAGCTGTACATTTTAACAATTTCGAGGCTTAACCGTATTAATATCATTTTGAACTTTGTCATTTTGTACACAATTTATCCTTAAACTAGTTGTTGTTTTACAAATAGTGATATAAAAAATTTCCTTTAATAGACACACCCCCTAACCGAGCTCCACCCACAAAAATATAAAAATCAATAAATTAATTAGGTGCGCGTTTTTGAAAGGCGTACCTAAAAATTAAAAAAAAACCGCTAAAAAATTTATGGAAAATTTACAAATATATAAAGTACATGCTGCAATCTTTTGCTCACAAAAACAGTCATAAATTGTGCATTATTGAGGTTTATTTTAAAAACCAAACGGACAGGGTTATGTTTATATAAACAAACAACAAAAAAGGTGTTTTCAGAAAATATTATTTTATTTGTATTTAGCAATCACAATCCCAAAAAAATAAAAGCTCGGACAAATATAATATTTAATAACACCACTCTATTGTTGGTTTAAATACAAACGAAAATAAAAGCTTGGTTTTTAAAACAACCTCAATATTGCACCAAGTTATGATTGTTTTAGTGAACAAGAAAATAGTTGGGAACAGACATTTCAAGGTGTTTGTTCAGTTTTTATGAACGTTTTTACGGATTTTTTTAGATATACGGGAACGCGTTTCCAAAAAAAGCACCCACCTAACTTTTGGAATTTTCTTTGAGACTCAGGATATACTTAACACAGTATTTTATTTATTTTTGTATTTTTGTAGTGGAGTTTTAGTTAAGTGGGATGTGTCTATATGATTTTTTTGCAAAATGTTCAAGACAACTGTTGTCGATTGAACTTATGTAGGGTAAAAGGTCGCTAATATAGCAAAATGACTTACAGTTGTTAAAAATACAAATCACTGTACCTCATTCTGTACTTAATAGGGAAAAGTTTAAAATCTGAAATGAATCACAATTGCATATGTCTTTTTTTATACTAATGATGGGCAGTTCTGATTCGGGGTTTCGGATGTTCCGGGCAAAATTTAGAATTTCAGTTCCGGTTCCTGTTCCGGATTTTTGGAAAATCTCAATTCCGGTACTGGTTCCGGTTCCGGTGTTCCGGGGGTTCACAGTGTGATAGGCAATTCCGGTTTCGCGTTCCGGATGTTCCGGGCAAAATTTTAAATTACGGTTCGGATTCTTGTTCCGGATTTTTCAAAAATCTCAATTTGCCGGTTCCGGTTCCTGTTTCGATTTTTTGGAAAATTTCGATTCCAGTTCTGGTTCCGGTTCCGGTTTTCCGGGTTTTCGTGGTTCCGGCCATCACTAATTTATACA
>JASAMX010023333.1:0-26461 GCA_030248175.1 Microlaimidae sp. YZB2_3 | reverse complement strand
CCCCTTTTTTATTACGAACCAATAATAAAGTTAAACTTTTTGAGTAAAAAAATTATTTTAAAGCATATTTTGTCGTTATGACGTCATACCGATGAACAATATTTCTTAATTTTATCTCGGAGTCAAATGTTTAAAATGAACGTTCATTATGTTTCTACACGCTGTTGTTCAGTTACAACCCTTTAGAGCTTCATTTTTTATTCGTTGATACGCATTATTTTTTGGATACACTAGTGCCGCTGCTATAAAAATAAACGTACAACGAATTTTTTGAGTTTTTCGTTCAAATTAGAACTATTATAGATTTAGAGGCCCAAAAAAGAGAAAGGGGGAAGAGATAGGGACCATAGGTGGGCAGGGGGGGGGGGTCGGGGTTCTGCGTGAATCCCGATCTGCCGAGTCGGGGTCCCTGAATATGGATGGGTCCCGGGTACTAAAAACACGAAAAATGGGGCGTTTGGGTCGCCAAAATTTTTGGGCGCCCCGCAATTCAGGGTTGGTACCCGAACCGGAGGCTGCCCACCTATGGGGACCAGGCCTGAGCCAGTTTGCGAAAGAAAGTGACCATACTCTTATAAATATGAAAACAGTGCAGATGGACGCGAAGCACTGCAATTTGTGCACGCACGGCACCACCGGCGCGCAAAGCATCTGCCGCTAGGTCGGTGTCCCGCGCGGGAGGATTTTTTTTTAATTTATAATTAAAAAATAAGCAAAAATTAGCTTCAAATACCTATTTACATTAAATTAAAATTTTTGTCACCTGGATTTTTACATATTGAGAAGGAGGTAGGGAGAAGCAGGGGTGAGTTATCTCTCCCCACCCTATAAAACTTACCTCACCCTTCTAAATGTTGCCCTAACCAACCCAGAAGAGGCATGCCCCTTGTGGGCCTGGACTAGCTTCTCTAAGATTATTGACGTACCCCTAGGCTACGAATTTTGTACTACAACTAAAAAAATTTTAAATGTTTTTTGTCGCTTTGGTCAAAATTTTCAAACACTTGTGATAAATTTTGTTGGGGCCAGTGTATATTCCCTAATTTCCTTTCTACCCCTCCACGAACGACGAGATTTGAGCCCATTACATGGGGGCAAGTTGGTTCGGAGTGGAGGGTTTAACCCCTAATTTGAGGTAAAAGGCAAATACCAGTATGTTTTGCTCGAATCATTTAGTATGGTTTTTCGATTTTGAAGAAAAAAATCGGTAAAAAGAACATTAATTTCCATTTTGACCTCAAAACTTAAGTTGGAAGCAGTTACAAGTCATTTTCAACATTTTTTTTTAATTTTGAATTGGTTTCCCCCTCCCACTTCTCGGGCGGGGGTTAGACCCCCTTCTATTTTGGGGGTTAATTTCCAGACCCCCCCGTGCCCCATGTATGACCTCCTCTCAAAGCTAAAATCATTTACCAGCTTCTGAAGATTTGTTCTTCAGGTTACTTTGAGAGTTAAAATTCAAAAACTGCATTACGCATTGCTGCTGAGATTAAAACTTTTATTAAAACCCCCCGTTTCCACATTTATACAGTTTTCTTCGGTCAGGAAACTTTGAGCTTAAGTGAATGGGTTAAAACCTTTCCTCCCAGGTAGATGATTCACTCGCCGTCTATGTTCCTGTGGGGTTTTGCCTTTAGCCCGGGCTATATCCCTCTATGCTACGTTAGAGTACGTCCACCAATGTATGAGTTATTACGATTTAGTTTTGGTATTATTTCTATTAATAATAAAAAAAAAGATTCAGCATTACCCAATCAGAACTGGCTTCACCAGCCGCGGGTCGAAATGTATTTCGAAAACCACCGCGTCCTTGTGAAGAATCTGGGCGATTCGTGACTTGATTTTAAAATTTACTATAACAAAACAGAAGAACTATTAACGGTGCGGTATGAAGATTCAAGTTTTGTCTTCGATTTTTAAATTGAAGAAGATAAAATTACTTAGAATAATTTTAAAACTTTATAAGACAGCGATGCTCCCGAAAAAGTCAAACTATCACCCCTAAAAAACTAAAGGTATCTAATGTTACCGATTTTGTTGTCAAATTTTTGGTAGTTAAATTTTCTTTTTCAAAATATATCAAAAACAATAAAAATAGTCTTATAAAAACGAATTCAATGGTTGTAAAGATATTTTAAGTTTAATAAGCTTTAATCGCTCATTTAATAATGTGCAGTTTAGTCCAGATTTTTTGTTATTTTGGTATGTGGTCGATGAATTACTTAAATTTATTCTATGTCTTGGAGAGAGAGCTTCAAAACTCCCTCCGCTTGAAATGGCCGGAGCATATTCTTCTGCGGCTACTTTCGTTAAATTATGTTCGCATTATTTTTGAAAATCGCGGACTGTAGGATTTTTTTTGAAAATTTTCAAAATAGAAAAAATTGGCGAAAGAGAGTAAACCTCAGCCTGCCTCCCATGGTCTCCTGCGGCGATCTTTAGTTTTTAAATTGGTATTTACTACTTTGTTATTATTTAACTGATTGTAAGTTGTCAAATGTTTGTTGTTGTTTTTTGCTATTATTTTGTATATTCTAATAAATAATGTGTTTTATGTTAATCTTGTTTTTAAACAATAAGGTAACTAAAAACCTTTAAATATACTTCATTAAATTCATTTTTTTTAGCAATATATTACATTCTACAACATACAAATTTCACAGCCAGCCGTTCTATTAATTACAGTTATTATTAATTACAATTCTATTATTGTAAATGTTTACAGTTTTGTTTTAGTTTTAAATTTTTTTTTTTGTTATTGATTTTTATAATTTTAGTAAAATAAGAGCAAAACAACCTGTAATTTTTTAATTTATTAAACTGTTTATGAGATAACTTTTCAGAAAATGGGGAAAAGGTTTTATTGAAATTTTTTATATTTTAATGGTTTTAGTTTTATTGCAACAAATTACACACATCGATTGTAACTTTTAGCAAAACATTTAACAGTGGAAAAAAACAGACGGGTATTTTGGTGTATGTTTTATCAAATAGTACAAGAAAAACAATAAGCCAAAGTTAAAGCAAAAATAACAAAGCCGATGTGAAATTTTTAAACAGTAAAAATTATTTAAAAAGTAAAGATCGCCGTAGGGAACCATGGGAGGCAGGCTGAGGTTCACCCTCTTTTCGCCAATTTTTTTCTATTTTGAAAATTTTCAAAAAAAAATCTGACAGTCCGCCCCGAATTTCAAAAATAATGCGAACATAATTTAACGAAAGTAGCCGCAGAAAGAATATGCTCCGGCCATTTCTAAGCGGAGGGAGTTTTGCGAGAACTACTCTCCAAGAGACATAAAAATAAATTTAATTACAAATTCATTAATCACATACCAAAATAACAAAAAATCTAAAACTAAACTGCACATTATTAAATGAGCGATTTTAAAGCTTATTAAACATAAAATATATTTTACAATTATTGAATTCGTTTTTATTAGAGCTATTTTTATTGTTTTTTTTAAAATATGTATTTTTGAAAAAAAAAATTTAACTACCAAAAATTTGACAACAAAATCGGTAACATTAGATACCTTTTTAGTTTTTTAGGGCGGAGCTTCGTATTTTCTCCCGGGAGCATCGCTGTCTTCTAAAGTTTTAAAATTATTCTTAAGTAATTTTATCTTCAAATTCAAAGTAAAAAACGAAAAACTTAACAATTTCATACCGCACATTTAATAAATTTCTTTCGTTTTGTTATCGTAAATTTTAAAATCAAGTCATGAATCGCCCAGATTTGTTTTCACAAGGACACAGCTGGTTTTCAAAATACATTTCGACCCGCGGCTGGTGAGAGCCAGTTATAAATTGGGGTAATGCTAATCTTTTTTTTTTATTATTAATAGAAATAATCCCAAAACTAATCGATTTATAATCTATACATTAGGGTAGCAACCACTACCTCTAACATTAGCGCATGAGACGATATATAGCCCCGGGGCTAAAGGCAAAACCCCCACCGGAACATAGACGGCGAGTGAAGGTGTCTCCCTGGGAATAAAGGTTTTAGCCCATTCACTTAAGGTTAACTTTCCTAACAAAGACCTGTATACTAAATGTGGAAACGGGGGTTTTAATAAAAGTTTTACCTCAGCAGCGAAATGCATTAATGCAGTTTTCAAATTTTAACTCTCAAAGTAACCCTGAAGGATGTTGTAACAAATCTTCAGAAGCTGGTAAAATGACTTTAGCTTTGAGATAGGTTAAAATCATACATGGGCACGGGGAGGGGGTTGGGAGGTTACCCACCCAAATTCTGAGAGGGGGGTTTTGAACCCCCGCCCCAACTCAGAAGTGGGAGGGGGAAAGGTTACACCCGATTTGCAAAATATGAGGAAAAAATGTTTTTGAAATCACTTTTTTTTTTTTTTTTTTTTTTTTTAAAAAAAAAAAAAAAAAAAAAAAAAAAAAAAAAAAAAAAAAAAAAAAAAAAAAAAAAAAAATTTTTTTTTTTTTTTTTTTTTTTTTTTTTTTTTTTTTTTTTTTTTTTTTTTTTTTTTTTTTTTTTTTTTTTTTTTTTTTTTTTTTAAAAAAAAAAAAAAAAAAAAAAAAAAAAAAAAAAAAAAAAAAAAAAAAAAAAAAAAAAAAAAAAAAAAAAAAAAAAAAAAAAAAAAAAAAAAAAAAAAAAATAAAAATAAAAAAAAAAAAAAAAATAAAAAAAAAAAAAAAAAAAAAAAAAAAAAAAAAAAAAAAAAAAAAAAAAAAAAAAAAAAAAAAAAAAAAAAAAAAAAAAAAAAAAAAATAAAAAAAAAAAAAAAAAAAAAAGAAAAAAAAAAAAAAAAAAAAAAAAAAAAAAAAAAAAAAAAAAAAAAAAAAAAAAAAAAAAAAAAAAAAAAAAAAAAAAAAAATTTTTTTTTTGTAACTGCTTCCAAACTTAAGTTTTGAGGTCAAAATGAATGTTAGCGTTTTTTTACCTATTTTTTCTTCAAAATCGAAAAACGATATGGGTAAAATGCACTCCAGAAAAAACGATATGGGTATTTTGCGTTTCTCAGATTTTAACCCCCCCCTAAATTAGGGTTAAACCCCCCTCCACTCCGAACCAACTTGCCCATGTATGGTTAAAATTGTTGTAATTTTAAATTGTTTGTGGAGGGTAGAAAAGTAAAATGAGGGAATATGACACTGGCCAACAAAATTTATCACAAGTGTTTAATTTTACCAAAAGCGACAAACATTTAAAATTTTTTCTAGTCTGTAGAGAGGGGTAAAGGCAGTCGTATAAATTGGGGTACGTCAGGAATCTTAGAAAGAAGGTGAGTCCAGGCCCTCTACAAGGGGGCATGCCCCCCCTTTCTGGGTTGGTTGGGGTAAACATTTAGGAAGGGCGAGGTAGATCCAGAGGTGGGGAGAGGTAAAAGGGAAGGTAACTCCATCATGACCCCTGCTTCTCCCTACCTCCTTTCTTAATATATGCTAAAAATTGATTCTGCCTGGTGACATGCCTTTAATTTAATGTAAATAGGTATTTGAAGCCTAATTTTTGCTTATTTTTAATTCTAAATTAAAAAATTTCGCCTCCGGCGGCTGGGGAGACACCCCAAACCACCGGCAGACGCTTTGCGTGCGCCTGGTGCTGCTGCGCGGCACAAATTGCAGTGCTTCGCGTCTCATTTATCTACTGTTTTCATATTTATAGAGTATGGTCACTTCCTTTCGAAAATCCTGGCTCAGGCCCTGATCCCTACCATAGGTGGGCAGCCTCCCGGATTTTGGGGGTATACCCCAACCCCGAAATTTGCGGGGGGTGTCCCAAAAAATTTTTTGGCGGTATACCTCAAACGCCCCATTTTTCGCGTTTTCAGTACTGGGACCCATCATATTTTAGGAGGGGGGTGTCCGGGGTACGTACCCCCAAATTTTAGGGGAGTGTCGGCTATAATCGGGATTTTAAACTGTATAACCCCGACCCCCCCCCCTGCCCACCTATGGTCCCTATCTCTTCCCCCTTTTCTTTTTCGGGCCTTTAAATCTATAATAGTTTTATCTTGAACGAAAACTCAAAAAAATCGTTGTACGTTTATTTTTATAATAGCGGCACTAGTGTATCCAAAAATAATGCGTATCAACGACAAAATTAAAGCTTTAAAGGGTTGTAACTTAACAACAGCGTGTATAAACATAATGAACGTTCATTTTAAACATTTGACTCTGAGATAAAATTAAGAAATATTGTTTATTTATGACGTCATAACGACAAAATATGCTTTAAAATAATTTTTTTATCTCAAAAAGTTTAACTTTATTATTGGTTCGTAATAAAAAAAACAAGTTCTTTGGTGTTTTGTTAAAACAAGTCATTCCTAGCATTTCCTGAAAAGTTGAGCACAAACGGTCAATTTTTAATGACGTTTTAAGTGCGGGCGAATTTAGCAAGTCCTGTTTTCACTTTCAACCTTCGTTGCTTGACAACGAATTTCAGGACCGTTTTCGGCAGTTTTTTGGAAACTAAATTTTTTATTACGGAGTTTATTACACACGGGAGATGGTTAAAAAACAAAAAATAATTTTTAAAATCACCAAACTTGATTACATGCGACATTTTTTGATATATTATTAATAATTTTATTATTTTATGATTAAAAACTATAATCACACAAAAAAATTAAGCTTAAAACAGCGTTCGAAAATGTACTGTAAATTTGGAGGAGCAATTGCAGCTATTTTTTAATTTAAACTTTTTACAAAATAAAATTTAAAAAACTTGCCAAAAAACATTAAGTTGTAGTTTGTACTGTAGGACTAAGACCTTTAAAAAAGTTACAATGAAATGAAAAACCAGTAAAAGCATAAAAAAATGTCGAATTTAAAATTTAAAAGTGTTTCAGTTTGAGCCGATGGATTTCGGATCTTTCGGTACGCCGTACGCTGATCGGCCGGTTCCTTCGGTGGAATCTCATTTCCAGTTCCTTCGTTGCAAGGAAGAGGGAGAGGGATGCCATTCCAAGAAAGGAGGACCCAGGCACTCCAGACCTAATAAACAAAAACAGCGGAATCGGCAACAGGATAAAAAGGTAATCTGCTTAACGATTATAAAAAGCTCGCAACTGCTACATCGGTTTGTTAAGAGAGACAGAAGAAATATATTTTGAGAAAAAAGGAATCTGTGAAGAAAATTACATACTACCATAGTTTTAATACTTTTTCGATTTTTTCAAAATTTCGAAAAATTAGTGGTTTATCACTTAGCCTTAACAAAAAATTCATAATAAGAGACTTAGTTTCTTCTTTACCATTTTATGTAGCTACTGAAAAAAATCTAAACAAAGCATTATAACCTAAAAGATTACGAGCCATTTAAATTTTGTTTTTTAAACAAACAATAATAATTGTTTTTAAACAGTGTTTAAAAAGTTTAAGAAAACCATTTTAAGATAATTCTGAATTTTAAATCTGACATTATTGCTTTTAAAGACAGCGAAGTAAATAGATTACTGTTTTTAAGTGCAGAAGTTGAGTTGTTTTTACAGAAGTGTTTTTGAAGTTGAGAGAAGTTGGTAAAAGGAGGTTTTTCCCTTGAAACATGGATCGGGATATTTTTCCTAGAAATTGGAGAGATTTTTTGCACATTTTTTAAAGTTTTATTTTTTAATATTTTTGTGTGACTTAGTACATGAAACAACTAATAATCATAAAATTATTTCTGTCTAAAGCTGAATACTGAAGAAGTAAATTTTTTAAATGTATCCTTTTGAAAGTTTTTTGAAAAAGTTTTTTTTGGGGGGGGGGGGGTGGGAATAGAAAGCCCCTCCGAAAGCTTGTCCAAGTACCTACTTATGTTGAAAACTTAACATTTTAGTTTGATTCAACTCAACATTCAATTGTTTTTTGGTGATTTAATACAAAAATAGCAAATTTAAAATCTTTTTGTTTTACAAATAATTTTAAATGGATTTTAAATGCAGACCTGTGCACTGCCCCCCCGGGGTTAAAACGGGGGGGGCAATTCCAAAATGGGGGGGGCACGGGGGCAACTTTTTTGAAACGGGGGGGGGGGCAAGCAGGGGGGAAAGAAAAAAAAAGAGAAAAAAAGAAGGGAAAAGGGAAAAAGGGACAAAAAAGCGGAAATAAGGTAAAAATTGGTCTAAATTGGCTTAAAATACATTGAAATAGGCTAAAAACTGCAAAAAATTCGCGATGATGGCGTCATCATAGGTCAAAAATGGCGTCATATTTTTAGGGTACTTTTTCTTTTTTTGGCGGAGGGGGGGGGCAATAAAACGGGGGGGCAAATCCTTTAATAAAACGGGGGGGGGGCATTTTCAGACCGTGCGCAGGTCTGTAAATGATTATAATAAATTCTCGTAAATAAGAAAGTCGTTTAATAAAATGATGTCTGTAACTTAACGTGAAAACTATACTACGGTATGAATTTTTTTTTTCGAACGACATTCTTTTTTGCAAGAGATAATTGAGAAGTTTTTATGAAATGCCTATTCTTACACATAAACTTAACAAACTTAATTGCTAAATCTCATGGTTTATTTAAGGTGTATTTTTGTGACAATTGCTACAAAGGATTTAAAAGCGAATCTGTTTACAACCAACATGTTTCCGATCATGTTCAAGTAAATTTATGTTTGAAAACTCAATTTATAAAAAAGAAGTTATAAAAAGTAAAAACTTTTTTTTAAATAAAACAAATTTGAAAATAAACAAATAAAATAATGTAACTTTCAAAATGCGTGTAGTTTTATTATTCTTGCTATTTTTTTAAAACTAAAAGTACCCTTTTCAAATATTCGTAGAAGAAAAACTGAACACTTCCTGGTTTATTTTTTTTCTCGAAACCTGCTGTCGGCACATTTTATTATAACCCTTCAGCCTGCAGGTCATAATTAACTATTGAAATTTACTATGTATGTTTAAAATTTTTCAACCACTTTTAGCCGTTTTTAAAATGTTTCTAGTTGTTTTACATTAATCTTGGGATGGAGCTAAATTTTCGAAAATCTGAAAAGCTTTCTTTTGTTTACTTTAAAAATTTAAAGGTCCCCGACGTGTTTCGTTCCTTCATAAAATACATGGTTCCTTCGTAAAATGAACAGTTCCTTCGGCTTTGATGAAAATATTGAACCTTTATAAAGTATTATAAACCTTTTTGGTAGAATCTTCTAAAAATATCTAAAATTTCGGTTTTACGCTATGAAAACATTCGATCGAATTTGACCCTTTGGCGGAAACACAAAAAACCGAAACCGTTTATAAAACACAATACGTTTGTAAAATTGTGAAAAACACAATTTTACAAACGTTTAAGCAATCAAAATTAAATAGGTATTGTTTTTCTTCCATCTTTAAAATATTGTATTTTACGCATTTTTGACAAATTCGAAGTTTAAAAAAGTATACTGCTGTGCAACTATACGCTTTTCAAAAAACAGTTTAATTTATTGCAACCCGAAAACTTACAACAACTAAAACTGATAGTAAATAGTTTTCAGTACCGCGCTATCAAATAGTATAAAAAACGTAAATTATATGTTTTGTGTTAATATAGTGCAGTAAAATTATAATGTATGGTTTCATTTATTGTTTCATTAAATTGTACAAAAAGTATTTTTGTTTGTTTTTAGTGCGATTTTCCAGGTTGTTCTTTTATGGCTTCTGCACATAATGTTGGAAAACATAAAGAACGAGTGGTAAGATTTGTGACCGACGCAAAATATCACTTTAGTTTTAAATTATTATTTTCAGCTGGGAAATTATTTTAATTAATTTATACGGAGCCCAAAGCTTATACGAAAATATAGCTCCAAAACAATGCTTTGGTTTTAGACCTCTTTTAAAGTGTTCGCTATTTTTACGTGGCAATTTGCGAATTTTTTAAAATTAAAGTGTAAATAAAATAAAGCATTCATTTTTAAAAAGCAAACTTAGTGCAACTTAAAAAAAAGTTTTTTTATTTTCTTAAACTTCTTCATCAAAGGCACAAACAACAGAAGAAAAATAATAATTACACAGCTTTTTTTAGTTTGTTTTTTAACGAATTATAATTTAAGATTTTTTTAGAAATCTAAAAAATTGTTTTTAATTTTCACTAAAAATATTTCATGCTAGCGACTAATATTTTGCAACTTTTTCAAACTCGCATTTATTTTGAAACTTTTTAGCATGAATTTATTCTAAACAATTCCTCAGAGGCTGCAGACCGTTCCTATATCGAGGCTCGAACCATAAGTTTCCCCTCCACAGCAAAACCTGCTGCTGTCCCAGAAAATACAGAGGACACAGAAGAGGGGGAACTCGTGGAGGAACCCGACTATCCTGTCAAACGAGAAACCAGGTAATTTATATTTATTGCTGTAGAAATATGTTTTCGGAAGGAAAATGTATTTCAGTTTATAATTTAAAATTACCTTTATAACTGCAATGGTTAGAATTTTTTTTTCTATTGTGCATTTATGTATCTTTTAGATTTTGTGTTATTTTTAGTGTAAACGTTTCATTAAAATCTCGATCTAACTTAATTGTTTGTTTTTTTTGACTAAAAACAAACAAATTTTTCCGGTTCTCAGTAGCTACTTTATTCTGGTGACCCCACTGAGCATAATATATCTAAATACAATTTTTTGTGTTTGTTAACAAACTTTGTCTGCTAACCAAATCTAAGTTAATATTATAAACGTTACTTTTCTACTAAGTTTAATGAAATATTGCTTACCTCGTTGTGTTTATGTTCTGCACCATGTTTTTTGCATTTTTCAAAATAAAAAATAATAACATTGTTCTTTTCGATGTAAATGATTATTTTCGATTTTAAACTATTGATATTATTATGTTTAGTCTCAATTTAATTGTATAATTTACTTTATTGTTTTGCTTTTGGTACAATAATAATTTTGTTATTTTAGTATCACTAAACAATACAAGGCCAGTCATGAAAATCAGAATGTTGGAAATGACAGTAAGATACAATATTCTTTGTTTATTTATCATTAACTTTTTAAAACAACTGTGTTAGATCAAGCCACGTGAATACTATTTTGCTGAGCAGCTTATCATATCAAATCAAGCATTATGGCGATATCTAAATAAGGAACAAGAAGAACTCTTCTTTGAAGTTATTAAACACTGGATAACATGCAGTTTTCGACACATGTCTTCCTGTTTTCCCTCTCTCCCCGTCGCAGAATCCTAGATACTGCTGTGGGCATAGGTGTTTTGTAGAAGATCCTCTAGCCTAAAAATCCCACTCTTGAAAAAAATTAGGGTCATTGGTCAAAAAATTTATAGTTTGAGACCTTGTTCTCTCACAAAAATCTGAAACGAACCTTTAAACCAACGCGAACCTTTCTTTTACAGGCCAAAATTAGTTATTTTTATGGTAAAAAACGGTACTTTGTGGATTTTGTACACCTAAATAACGTGTTTTAAGTAACATTAAATTAATTATTACACTTTATCATTCCAATCCAACCCTCTCCCTTTATGACGTTTCTATATTTCAAAACGGTTGGCCTGACATCTCCTTTAATTCCAAACCTCCTTTTATATTAAGACGCTATTAACCATTTCAAAAAACTCATTTAATACGTGTACAAATGAAACAAAATAATAATTTTTATGGTATTATGTTTACTGGGCTATTCTTTATTTTTACTAAGTTTTATCCAATATTTGATTATAATGTATTTTAATCCGTAAAATTCTTTTAATTTTGTTTTATTCAATAAATTTTAGCAGATCAAACAGTTTTAACAGAAGTCGAAAAATTTTTGGAGTCTGATGCAACTTTTGGCGATGATGTATTACATAAGGTAACCCATACTGAATTTCACGTATAGAAAAAGAAAGAAAATTTAAAAATAAATTTTTCGAATGATTTCTTTTCGTAGTTTGTTTTGAAAATTCCTCATAGCGGATAATTAAATGGCTTAAATAAAAAACTCATTAGCCTTTGCTGGCGCAAAATAAAGAAAGCAATTTGGTTTATAATAGGCTTTAAGCCCGAAAGGGAAGGGCATTAAAACCTGGAATGTGGATTTTTTTTGTTTTTATGATAATATAACATATTTTTTTTATTTTATAACATTTCATAAATTTATTCATCAGTTTTTAGTTTTAGTTACTAAAAGATGAAAGTCGACTGCGAAATGTCGTTCAATGCGTTCGATATATTGTTGATAATAGATTTTTTGGTGCTTTTAAATAAATACTTTTGAAATAATCCATAATCGAAGTGTTTAATGCTGTATCATAAATGTCACAAAAAGTGATTTTTTTTAAAATTATTTTTTTATAAAATCGTTTAAATTCTTTTTATGCCTGGCAAATTCCAGAAATAAACATAATAATGCTGATTCAAAAAAAACCAATCATACTTGTTTTTTGACAGCAAATTTCCTCTCTTATTCATTTATGTGATTGGTTAAAACATAAATATCGGATGTAAACAAAAATGTAGGATATTCAGGTTCAGAGGTGTGCAAAGAATTGACGTGTTTACAAAAAATAGTTATTTTGCTAAGAAATCGAGTTTTTGTAACATTAATGAAGCAACATAATGGTTAAAAATTTAATAATAAATGCAACTAAGAGAAGAACTTTTAAAACACTTTATGAGGGATTTTTAAAACCTAGTTTTGTATCTGAAAATTTTAATTGCAAGCATAAAATTCCAACAGAGCTAGTCAACTGAAAGCCTGTTAACTAGGCGCTATGCCAACACCTACTTCAAAAATATATTTCATTATATTTTTCTAAAAAATTTTTGTAAAAAATGATAAATATTATCGACTGGGATTTTTAAGAAATGTAATGCTTTGAATGGAAATTATTGATTTTTGAAGGTGGAACTTTATAAAGAAGAATAGAATAATTCTATTACAAAAGTAGTAAATAATTAAAAAAACAATTATGGGTATTCTCGATATAATAGGTATATATCATTAAAAATATCAGTCAGTATTAGTATTAGTATTTAACGGAGGTTTAAGGGAACTCCTCCAGAGCAACGGACCTACCATATTAAAAAATATATAAATAGATGGTTTAAACAAGTCGGGTTTCTAAACGATTAATTTAAATAAAAGATTTTTATAAAATTTATTAAGAAATCCATAATCTGTTACAATTAAGGAAAAAGAACCTCTGCCGACCTCCTGCCTCCTTCCCGGCTAACCCTGTGATAGCATATTAGTTCTTTGCCTTTGTTCAAAGAGTAAATTAACTTTTTTGAGTTTCATTTCTGAAATTCAGAAGTTTTAAAATAAGATTTAACTCTGTCACAATAGGTTGTCGTATAAGTATTAGCAAAAATAATAATAAACAATAAAAATGAAGCTTTTATTAACTTGAAGAAGAATAAATGAAACTTGAAGAATATATATCTGCGGCAATGTACCTAAAATAAATAAAAAATTAGATCTTTACACAAATTAGGGAATAATTTTTTACAATATTTACCTTTAAATAAGATATTTTGAAACCGAAGAGATTTAAGTGCGTGAGCTATAAGCCCGCTTGAGCACTAATAATAATTCGTTTCTATTTCAATTATTGTCAAAATAAAAATAATCATTTCATTAAAAACGCTTATAATATAATTACTTCATGCCGTACTTCGCGCCGTATAGGCGTGAAATTTTGAAAAAAATTTATCAAACTTATAAAATATATCATACATTTTAATGTTTCCAAAACGTAATATTCTCCCTGACTTGTCAGAGCTCTCCCTGTCTTCTCCCTGACTTCCCTGACCACTTTTTGCTCTCCCTGTCCTCTCCCTGAATTTCCTGACTCGCTGGAAACCCTGTTGGAGCTTCAGGGACCTGAATCATCGGTAGTACTTCTAGACAAGGTTACGAGGTTTTATGATGGCCTCATTTTTTTGTTTATTATATTTTTGCTAATACTTATACACAACCTATTGTGACAGAGTTAAATCTTATTTTAAAACTTCTGAATTTCAGAAATGGAACTCAAAAAAGTTAATTTCTCTTTGAACGATAACTAATATGCATCAGGGTTAGCCGGGAAGAGGGCAGGAGGTCGGCAGAGGTTCTTTTTCCTTGATTGCAACATATTATGGGTTTCTTAATTAAATTTTTATAAAAATCTTTTATTTAAATTAATCGTTTAGAAACCCGACTTGTTTAAACCATCTATTATATTTTAATATGGTTGGTCCGTTGCTCTGGTGGGGTTCCCTAAAACCTCCAGTTAAATACTAATACTAATATTGACTGATATTCTTAATGATATATACCTATTAGTTTTCAATACAAGCTCATAATCGCCTATTTGTTTTGTATTTGTATAAAATTATATTACTATTCTTCTTTATAAAGTTCCGCCTTCAAAAATCAATAATTTCCATTCAAAGCATTACATTTCTTAAAAATCCCAGTCAATAATATTTATCATTTTTTACAAAAATTTTAGAAAAATATAATGAAAATATTTTTTTGAACAGGTGTTGGCATAGCGCCTAGTTAACAGGCTTTCAGTTGACTAGCTCTGTTGGAATTTTATGCTTGCAATTAAAATTTTCAGATACAAAACTAGGTTTAAAAATCCTTCATAAAGTGTTTTAAAAGTTCTTGGCTTATTTGCATTTATTATTAAATTTTTAACCATTATGTTGCTTCATTAATGTTACAAAAACTCGATTTCTTAGCAAAATAACTATTTTTTGTAAACACGTCAATTCTTTGCACACCTGAAACTGAACATTCTATATTTTTGTTTACATCCGATATTAATGTTTTGACCAATCACATAAAAGAATAATAGAGGAAATTTGCTGTCAAAAAACAAGTATGATTGTTTTTTTTTTGAATCAGCATTATTATGTTTATTTCTGGAATTTGCCAGGCATAAAAAGAATTTAAACGATTTTATAAAAAAAATAATTTAAAAAAAAATCACTTTTTGTGACATTTATGATACAGCATTAAAACATTCAACAATTCTGCATTATTATTCAAGTATTTATTTAAAAGCACCAAAAAATCTATTATCAACAATATATCGAACGCATTGAAGAACCACATTTCGTTCGTGTCGCACTTCATCTTTTAGTAACTAAAATTTAGAAAACTGATGAATAAAATTATGAAATGTTATAATAAAATTAAAAAAATATGTTATATTTATAATAAAACAAACAAAAATCCACTTCCAGGTTTTAATGCCCTTCCTTTTCCGGGCTTAAAGCTTATTATGAACCAAATTGCTTTTGTATCTTGCGCAGCAAAGGCTACTGAGTTTTTATTTAAGCCATTAATTATTCGCTGTGAGAGAATTTTTCAAAACAAACTACAAAAAGAAATCATTCAAAAATTTATTTTAATTTTTAAAATTTTTCTTTTTCTATACGTGAAATTCAGTATGGGTTACCTTATGTAATACATCATCACCAAAAGTTGCATCAGACTCCAAAAATTTTTCGACTTCTGTTAAAACTGTTTGATCTGCTAAAATTTATTAATAAAACAAAATTAAAAGAATTTTACGGATTAAAATACATTATAATCAAATATTGGATAAAACTTAGTAAAAATAAAGAATAGCCCAGTAAACATAATACCATAAAAATTATTATTTTGTTTAATTTGTACACGTATTAAGTGAATTTTTTGAAGTGGTAAATAGCGTCTTAATATAAAAGGAGGTTTGGAATTAAAGGAGATGTCAGGCCAACCGTTTTGAAATATAGAAACGTCATAAAGGGAGAGGGTTGGAATGATAAAGTGTAATAATTAATTTTATGTTACTTAAAACACGTTATTTAGGTGTACAAAATCCACAAAGTACCGTTTTTGACCATAAAAATAACTAATTTCGGCCTGTAAAAGAAAGGTTCGCGTTGGTTTAAAGGTTCGTTTCAGATTTTTGTGAGAGAACAAAGGTCTCAAACTATAAATTTTTTGACCAATGACCCTAATTTTTTTCAAGAGTGGGATTTTTAGGGTAGAGGATCTTCTACAAAACACCTATGCCCACAGCAGTATCTAGGATTCTGCGACGGGGAGAGAGGGAAAACAGGAAGACATGTGTCGAAAAATGCATGTTATTCAGTGCTTAATGAGAGAGAAATGCATTTTATCCAGTGTTTAATAACGACAAAGAAGAGTTCTTCCTGTTCCTTATTTAGATATCGCCATAATGGTTGATTTGATATGATAAGCTGCTCAGCAAAATAGTATTCACGTGGCTTGATCTAACTCAGTTGTTTTAAAAAGTTAATGATAAACAAAGAATATTTTATCTTACTGCCATTTCCAACATTCTGATTTTCATGACTGGTCTTGTATTGTTTAGTGATACTAAAATAACAAAATTATTATTGTACCAAAAGCAAAACAATAAAGTAAATTATACAATTAAATTGAGACTAAACATAATAATATCAATAGTTTAAAATCGAAAATAATCATTTACATCGAAAAAAACAATGTTATTATTTTTTATTTTGAAAAATGCAAAAAACATGGTGCAGAACATAAACACAACGAGGTAAGCAATTTTCATTAAACTTAGTAGAAAAGTAACGTGTATAATATTAACTTAGATTTGGTTAGCAGACAAAGTTTGTTAACAAACACAAAAAATTGTATTTAGATATTATGCTCAGTGGGGTCACCAGAATAAAGTAGCTACTGAGAACCGGAAAAATTTGTTTGTTTTTAGTCAAAAAAAAAAAAACAAACAAACAAATAAGTTAGTTCGAGATTTTAATGAAACGTTTACACTAAAAATAACACAAAATCTAAAAGATACATAAATGCACAATAGAAAAAAATTCTAACCATTGCAGTTATAAAGGTAATTTTAAATTATAAACTGAAATACATTTTCCTCCCGAAGACATATTTCTACAGCAATAAATATAAATTACCTGGTTTCTCGTTTGACAGGATAGTCGGGTTCCTCCACGAGTTCCCCCTCTTCTGTGTCCTCTGTATTTTCAGGGGCAGCAGCAGGTTTTGCTGTGGAGGGGAAACTTATGGTTCGAGCCTCGATATAGGAACGGTCTGCAGCCTCTGAGGAATTGTTTAGAATAAATTCATGCTAAAAAGTTTCAAAATAAATGCGAGTTTGAAAAAGTTGCAAAATATTAGTCGCTAGAATATTTAGTGAAAATTAAAAACAATTTTTTAGATTTCTAAAAAATCTTCAATTATAATTCGTTAAAAAACAAACTAAAAAAAGCTGTGTAATTATTATTTTTCTTCTGTTGTTTGTGCCTTTGATGAAGAGGTTTAAGAAAATAAAAAAACTTTTTTTTAAGTTGCACTAAGTTTGCTTTTTAAAAATGAATGCTTTATTTTATTTACACTTTAATTTTAAAAAATTCGCAAATTGCCACGTAAAAATAGCGAACACTTTAAAAGAGGTTTAAAACCAAAGCATTGTTTTAGAGCTATATTTTCGTATAAGCTTTGGGCTCCGTATAAATTAATTAAAATAATTTCCCAGCTGAAAATAATAATTTAAAACTAAAGTGAAATTTTGCGTCGGTCACAAATCTTACCACTCGTTCTTTATGTTTTCCAACATTATGTGCAGAAGCCATAAAAGAACAACCTGGAAAATCGCACTAAAAACAAACAAAAATACTTTTTGTACAATTTAATGAAGCAATAAATGAAACCATACACTATAATTTTACTGCACTATATCAACACAAAACATATAATTTACGTTTCTTATACTATTTGATAGCGCGGTACTGAAAACTATTTACTATCGGTTTTAGTTGTTGTAAGTTTTCGGGTTGCAATAAATTAAACTGTTTTTTGAAAAGCGTATAGTTGCACAGCAGTATACTTTTTTAATCTTCGAATTTGTCAAAAATGCGTTAAAATACAATATTTTAAAGATGGAAGAAAAACAATACCTATTTAATTTTGATTGCTTAAACGTTTGTAAAATTGTGTCTTTCTGCCCAGCGTATTGTGTTTTATGAACCGTTTCGGTTTTTTGTGTTTTCGCCAAAGGGTCAAATTCGATCGAATGTTTTCATAGCGTAAAACCGAAATTTTAGATATTTTTATAAGATTCTACCAAAAAGGTTTATAATACTTTATAGAGGTTCAATATTTTCATCAAAGCCGAAGGAACTGTTCATTTTACGAAGGAACTATGCATTTTATGAAGGAACGAAACACGTCGGTGACCTTTAAATTTTTAAAGTAAACAAAAGAAAGCTTTTCAGATTTTCAAAAATTTAGCTCCATCCCAAGATTAATGTAAAACAACTAGAACATTTTAAAAACGGCTAAAAGTGGTTGAAAAATTTTAAACATACATAGTAAATTTCAATAGTTAATTATGACTTGCAGGCTGAAGGGTTATAATAAAATGTGCCGACAGCAGGTTTCGAGAAAAAATAAGCCAGGAAGTGTTCAGGTTTTTCTTCTACGAATATTTGAAAAGGGCACTTTTAGTTAAAAAAAAACAGCAAGAATAATAAAACTACATGCATTTTGAAAGTTACATTATTTTATTTGTTTATTTTCAAATTTGTTTTATTTAAAAAAAAAAGTTTTTACTTTTTTTAACTTCTTTTTTATAAATTGAGTTTTCAAACATAAATTTACTTGAACATGATCGGAAACATGTTGGTTGTAAACAGATTCGCTTTTAAATCCTTTGTAGCAATTGTCACAAAAATACACCTTAAATAAACCATGAGATTTAGCAATTAAGTTTGTTAAGTTTATGTGTAAGAATAGGCATTTCATAAAAACTTCTCAGTTATCTCTTGCAAAAAAGAATGTCGTTCAAAAAAAAATTCATACCGTAGTATAGTTTTCACGTTAAGTTACAGACATCATTTTATTAAACGACTTTCTTATTTACGAGAATTTATTATAATCATTTAAAATCCATTTAAAATTATTTGTAAAACAAAAAGATTTTAAATTTGCTATTTTTGTATTAAATCACCAAAAAACAATTGACTGTTGAGTTGAATCAAACTAAAATGTTAAGTTTTCAACATAAGTAGGTACTTGGAGAAGCTTTCGGAGGAGCTTTCTATTCCCATCCCCAACAAAAAAAAAACTTAAAAAAATTTTCAAAAGGATACATTTAAAAAATTTACTTCTTCAGTATTCAACTTTGGACAGAAATAATTTTATGATTATTAGTTGTTTCATGTACTAAGTCACACAAAAAAATTAAAAAATAAAACTTTAGAAAATGTGCAAAAAATCTCTCCAATTTCTAGGAAAAATATCCCGATCCATTTTTCAAGGGAAAAACCTCCTTTTACCAACTTCTCTCAACTTCAAAAACACTTCTGCAAAAACAACTCAACTTCTGCACTTAAAAACAGTAATATATTTACTTCGCTGTCTTTAAAAGCAATAATGTCAGATTTAAAATTCAGAAATATCTTAAAATGGTTTTCTTAAACTTTTTAAACACTGTTTAAAAACAATTATTATTGTTTGTTTAAAAAACAAAATTTAAATGGCTCGTAATCTTTTAGGTTATAATGCTTTGTTTAGATTTTTTTCAGTAGCTACATTAAATGGTAAAGACGAAACGAAGGATCTTAGAATGAATTTTTGGTTAAGGCTAAGGGATAAACCACTAATTTTTCAAAATTTTGAAAAAATTCAAAAAGTATTAAAACTATGGTTGTATGTAATTTTCCTCACAGATTCCTTTTTCTCAAAATATATTTCTTCTGTTCTCTTACAAAACCGATGTAGCAGTTGCGAGCTTTTTATAATCGTTAAGCAGATTACCTTTTTATCCTGTTGCTGATTTCGCTGTTTTTGTTTATTAGGTCTGGAGTGCCTGGGTCCTCCTCCTCGGAATGGCATCCCTCTCCCTCTTCCTCGGAATGAAGGGACTGGAAACGGAGATTCCACCGAAGGAACCGGCCGATCAGCGTACGGCGTACCGAAAGATCCGAAATCCATCGGCTCAAACTGAAACACTTTTAAATTTTAAATTCGACATTTTTTTATGCTTTTACTGCTTTTTCATTTCATTGTAACTTTTTTAAAGGTCTTAGTCCTACAGTACAAACTACAACTTAGTGTTTTTTTGGCAAGTTCTTTAAATTTTATTTTGTAAAAAGTTTAAATTAAAAAATAGCTGCAATTGCTCTTCCAAATTTACAGTACATTTTCGAACGCTGTTTTAAGCTTAATTTTTTTGTGTGATTATAGTTTTTAATCATAAAATAATAAAATTATTAATAATATATCAAAAAATGTCGCATGTAATCAAGTTTGGTGATTTTAAAAATTGTTTTTTGTTTTTTAACCATCTCCCGTGTGTAATAAACTCCGTAATAAAAAATTTAGTTTCCAAAAAACTGCCGAAAACGGTCCTGAAATTCGTTGTCAAGCAACGAAGGTTGAAAGTGAAAACAGGACTTGCTAACTTCGCCCGCACTTAAAACGTCATTAAAAATTGACCGTTTGTGCTCAACTTTTCAGGAAATGCTAGGAATGACTTGTTTTAACAAAACACCAAAGAACTTGTTTTTTTTATTACGAACCAATAATAAAGTTAAACTTTTTGAGATAAAAAAATTATTTTAAAGCATATTTTGTCGTTATGACGTCATAAATAAACAATATTTCTTAGTTTTATCTCAAAGTCAAATGTTTAAAATGAACGTTCATTATGTTTATACACGCTGTTGTTAAGTTACAACCCTTTAAAGCTTTAATTTTGTCGTTGATACGCATGATTTTTGTATACACTAGTGCCGCTTTTATAAAAATGAACGTACAACGATTTTTTTGAGTTTTCGTTCAAGATAAAACTATTATAGATTTAAAGGCCCGAAAAAGAAAAGGGGGAAGAGATAGGGACCATAGGTGGGCAGGGGGGGGTCGGGGGTTATACAGTTTAAAATCCCGATTATAGCCGACACTCCCCTAAAATTTGGGGGTACGTACCCCGGACACCCCCCCCCCTAAAATATGATGGGTCCCAGTACTGAAAACGCGAAAAATGGGGTGTTTGAGGTATACCGCCAAAAAATTTTTTGGGACACCCCCCGCAAATTTCGGGGTTGGGGTATACCCCCAAAATCCGGGAGGCTGCCCACCTATGGTAGGGATCAGGGCCTGAGCCAGGATTTTCGAAAGGAAGTGACCATACTCTATAAATATGAAAACAGTAGATAAATGCGACGCGAAGCACTGCAATTTGTGCCGCGCAGCAGCACCAGGCGCACGCAAAGCGTCTGCCGGGTGGTCTGGGGGTGTCCCCCCAGCCGCCGGAGGCGAAATTTTTTAATTTAGAATTAAAAATAAGCAAAAATTAGGCTTCAAATACCTATTTACATTAAATTAAAGGCATGTCACCAGGCAGAATCCATTTTTAGCATATATTAAGAAAGGAGGTAGGGAGAAGCAGGGGTCATGATGGAGTTACCTTCCCTTTTACCTCTCCCCACCTCTGGATCCACCTCGCCCTTCCTAAATGTTTACCCCAACCAACCCAGAAAGGGGGGGGGCATGCCCCCTTGTAGAGGGCCTGGACTCACCTTCTTTCTAAGATTCCTGACGTACCACCCCAATTTATACGACTGCCTTTACCTCTCTCTACAGACTAAAAAAATTTTTAAATGTTTGTCGCTTTTGGTAAAATTAAACACTTGTGATAAATTTTGTTGGCCAGTGTCATATTCCCTCATTTTACTTTTCTACCCTCCACAAACAATTTAAAATTACAACAAAACCATACATGGGCAAGTTGGTCCAAAGTGGAGGGGGGGTTAAACCCTAATTTAGGGGAGGAGGGGTTAAAATCTGAGAAACGCAAAATACCCATATCGTTTTTTATGGAGTGCATTATACCTATATCGTTTTTCGATTTTGAAGAAAAAATAGGTAAAAAAACGCTAACATTCATTTTGACCTCAAAACTTAAGTTTGGAAGCAGTTACTGGAAGCAGTTACAAGTCATTTTAAACCCCCTCGATAACCTACAATGGGGATTACGCCACTCTGGAGGTCGTGGTTGATTTGGTTCACCAAAACCGCCATTGCCACCTTAGTGAGGTAATTGCCACGTTACGTGTTGTGGCGTAGCGGCTTGCCGCGCTGAGGGGGCTGAGGTCCTTACCGTGTGGCCATTGCGGCCTAGCCCACAACCGGAGGAGTAGGTTTATCTTTACATACACTATTGTGCAACCAAAAGATAAGCCTTCCTCCCACGGTAAGACAAACCGACCAAACGTAGGCCTAGGGAATAGATGTGAGATAGGTAAAATAAATTTTTATTGTTCTCTCTGTATTATTAAATATAACCTCACATCTAATCCCTAAAATCCTCTGATAGGGGTGGGGCCTTTGACTAACATTCTACATCAACAACAGTGCTGATATAGGGTGGTAGGCGGTAATATGGAATATCCATGGCCGGCCCGCTTCAGCTTTAAAAAAAAAAAGTCATTTTAAAAACATTTTTTTCCTCATTTTTTCAAAATTGGGTTAACCTTTCCTCCCTCCCACTTCTGAGTCGGGCGGGGGTTAAAACCCCCTTCTCAGAATTTGGGGGGTTAACCTCCCAACCCCCCCCCGTGCCCATGTATGATTTTAACCTATCTCAAAGCTAAAATCATTTTACCAGCTTCTGAAGATTTGTTACAACATCCTTTAGGGTTACTTTGAGAGTTAAAATTCGAAAACTGCATTACGCACTGCTGCTGAGGTTAAACTTTTATTAAAACCCCCGTTTCGACATTTATATACAGGTCTTCGTCAGGGAAACTTAACCTTAGTGAATGGGTTAAAACCTTTATTCCCAGGTAGATGATTCACTCGCCGTCTATGCTCTTGTGGGATTTTTGCCTTTAGCCCGGGCTATATATCCCTCTACGCTACGTTAGAGTACGTCGCCACCCAATGTATAGATTATACGATTAGTTTTGGTATTATTTCTATTAATAATAAAAAAAAAGATTAGCATTACCCAATCAGAACTGGCTTCACCAGCCGCGGGTCGAAATGTATTTCGAAAACCACCTCGTCCTTGTGAAAAATCTGGGCGATTCATGACTTGATTTTAAAATCTACTATAACAAAACGAAGAACTATTAACGGTGCGGTATGAAATTAAAGTTTTGTCTTCGATTTTTAAATTGAAGTTAAAATTACTTGGGAATAATTTTAAAACTTTATAAGACAGCGATGCTCCCGGGAGAAAATACGAAGCTCCGCCCTAAAAAACTAAAGGTATCTAATGTTACCGATTTTGTTGTCAAATTTTTGGTAGTTAAATTTTCTTTTTCAAAATATATCAAAAATAATAAAAATAGTCTTATAAAAACGAATTCAATAATTGTAAAGATATTTTAAGTTTAATAAGCTTTAAATCGCTCATTTAATAATGTGCTGTTTAGTCCAGATTTTTTGTTATTTTGGTATGTGATTAATGAATTGTACTTAAATTTATTTTATGTCTTGGAGAGGAGCTCCGAAACTCCCTCCGCTTGAAATGGCCGGAGCATATTCTTTCTGCGGCTACTTCCGTTAAATTATGTTCGCATTATTTTTGAAAATCGCGGCGGACTGTCAGATTTTTTTTGAAAATTTTCAAATAGAAAAAAATTGGCGAAAGAGGGTGAACCTCAGCCTGCCTCCCATGGTCTCCTACGGCAATCTTTAGTTTTTAAATAATTTTTACTGTTTAAAAATTTTAATTTGGCTTTGTTATTTTTGCTTTAACTTTGGCTTATTGTTTTTCTTGTACTATTTGATAAAACATACACCAAACCCGTCTGTTTTTTTCACTGTTAAATGTTTTGCTAAAAGTTACAATCGATGTGTGTAATTTGTTGTAATAAAACTAAAACCATTAAAATATAAAAAATTTTAATAAGCTTTTTCCCCATTTTTGAAAAGTTATCTCATAAACAGTTAAATAAATTAAAAAATTACAGGTTGTTTTACTTTATTTTACTAAAATTATAAAAATCAGAAACAAAAAATTTAAAACTAAACAAAACTGTAAACATTTACAATAATAGAATTGTAATTAATAATAACTGTAATTAATAGAACGGCTGCGGTGAATTTGTATGTTGTAGAATGTAATATATCGCCAAAAAATTGAATTATGAGTATATTGTAAAGGTTTTTAGTTACCTTACTGTTTAAAAACAAGATTAACATAAAACACATTATTTATTAGAATATACAAAAAAATAGCAAAAAACAACAACAAACATTTTACAACTTACAAACAGTTCAATAATAACAAAGAAGTAAATACCAATTTAAAAATTTATTTATAAAATTAATAGATTCAAGATTAACAATGCATTAAAAATATATGAAATACCCGAATTTCATGGGCACCGCCCAAAAATTAAGGAAGATATTACAACCACATACATCCGTCACTTGATTGTCACGATATTATGAATCCAGTTATCCAAAAAGTATAAAAGATTGGTTAAATAAAAATCATACGATTTAGGTTTATCTGCAATACCAAAAAAGAACACAATCTTTTTTCTTAACAATTCAAAAACATTCCATTTTTAGACTGTACAGATTAGTAATAAGTTTGAATTTATATTATGCTGTGTCTGTGTGTAAGCGTCAACGTTTACGGCAGTATAAGATTTTTTAAGCTTGCAGCTCAAAACCCAATTAATTTATCACCGGTACTCGATTTCTTAAATTATTAGGAGAAATACCAAAATGAACTTAAATTTAGAGGGAAAACGAAAGCGGGTGTTAAAATCCAAACGCAAATACTATAATAACTGAGATTAAACTAAACTGAACTGAGAATTGCATAAAAATCAAAAAAAAGCATTGTCTTTGTATCGTGCTTCTAAAACAACCATTGAATTCTTTTCATGATCTCCCTTCTATTATATATTTTTACAAGGTTATTGCTGCAAAGCAGTTCTTTCATAAATGAATTATCGAAAGTATGCGAGAAGGTGTGAAAATACAATATCGAAACGATTTAGTAGAAATCTTCTTCGTCTTGGCTGTTATTGTTATTTGCCTGTTGATTTTTCACCTGATCTTGATTGTTGTACATGGAAGCAATCTAAAAACAATTTGAATACAGTTTAACCATTGGCATAGTTATATACGTCGTTTTTAGTGCACTTTAGCCATATAAATTTATGAATTTGAATGAAAAAATACGTTAACAGACACTATTTTTAAGTTTAAAAAAATATACCTAATTCAAGTTTTAAAAATCATGGAGAAAGAGGGAGATAACCCTTTCTGGATCTGGGGTTTAAATTCCGCTTTTCAGAATTTTAAGGGGTAGACGTGTGGCCCTATTTCGACATAACAATTAAAACAAAAACTTTATACCTCCCTAGCGGTTGTAGCTTGTTCTGGAGTTTTGTCTTCTCTAATACGAAGAAAACGAGGAAAGCGCAAAGAAATTCCTTTTCCGCTTTCGATCTATAATAACACGTTGCATTTAAGTGTATGGTACTGACATTATAAGCGTATTGGCACGGGGTTGGCGTGCATGTTATAATTCTACTCCCAAAATTCAAAAAAAAAGTTTAACATTTTTTCTCATTTCAAAAAAGCAGGGAGATAGTAAATGTAATTTACTCCTCCTAGTTTCTTAAAATTAATTTTTAAAAATTAACTCATTTAATTTTTTTGCTGAAAATCTGCTTTTACCTATATCGATTTTTGATTTTGAAATGAAAATGGGTAATAAAAAACCGGTAATTTTAAGCGAAAGACCTTTTTAAGCCTTTTACTATTAAAAGCAATAATTTCGTCGTTACTACGGCAGAACGAGTCAATGAAAAAAATCCTTGTTTTGAGAAATGGCCATTTTAAACTTTCAAATGGTCAGAAAAAAATACCGTCTTTTGTTGCAGTATTTGATAAAAAAATATGTTTTAACACTCTAGGTAAGCTACGTTTTTATGTATTTACCCCAAATCAAACATGTACTGTGGCTGATAAAAATTAAATTTTTTGTTGCGACTCTTTTTGTCAAAAGCAGCATTTTATTATTTATTCAGAGTCAGAATGAGTCAAATATACAGTGACTCGTTGTGTCACTTTAGGTATAATAGAGTCAATACCTGATTGACTCCATATGGTTTGTTAGTAACAAGGTTTAAAAATCTTAGAAAACGAACTTTAACTCATATTTTGTTACAAAAGGCTTTTTATTAAGTTTTTGTAGCAATCATTAGTTATTATAGTAAGTTCCACATACAAATTAGTTACCAGCTCTATATTTAATAACTTTTATGTCGTTTTTACTATTGGGATATTTGAGAGCTTTTTTATTAAAAAATTAGTTGCCCAAGGTACTCTTACTCGTTTGGTTTTGGTTAAGTTACTTCTCATTAATAAGTTAATTTGATTTTGATTTTGCTAAGGCCTTGGTGGTTCCATTATTGATCAGGCTTGCCTTTGCCTATTATTCACTAATTTATTGGTTTTTAGGTTATTTTTAGCACTGCCTTTGTATATTGATCTGATTCATTGTCTGGTGAAGCAATACGTAACTGAACGAGATACAT